>CAUYQG010071093.1:0-50126 GCA_963574415.1 Tarsius wallacei | reverse complement strand
CTGGAATACTTTCAATAGGATTGGTATCAGTTTCTCTTTGTACGTTTTGTAGAATTCTGCTGGGAAGCAATCTGGTTCAGGGTTTTTTTTTTTAGGTAGTTTTCGTATGACAGAGTCAATTTCCTGGGTTGTTATTGGTCCATTTAATGTCTCAATGTCTTCTTGTTTCAACCTGGGGAGGTTGTGTGATGTCAGAAAGTCCTCCATTTCATTTAGGTTATCAAATTTGTTTCCCTATAGGTATACATAGTAATCTCTGATAATTTTTTGTATTTTTTCGAGGTCAGTTGTGATTTGATCCTTTGTATTTCTGATTGTGTTTATTTGGGCTTTTTCTCTCTTTTTCTTGGTCATTCTGGTAGGGGTCCATCAATCTTGTTAATTTTTTCAAAGAAACGAGCTTTTTGTTTTGTTGATGTTTTCTATTTTTGTCTTCTATGTCCCGCATATGAGCTTGTATTTCGGTGATTTGGATTCTTCTGCTAAAGTTGGGTTTTGGTGATCTTTCTCTCCAGCTCCCTTAGGTGATATGTTAGATTCTCCACTTGTAATCTTTCCGTTTACTTGATGTGTGCTCGTAGAGATATAAATTCCCCTCTTAGAACTATTTTCATGGCATCCCAGAGGTTTTGGTACGATGTTTCTTCATTTTCATTTGTTTCCAGGAATCTTTTAATTTCTGCTTTGATTTCAGTGTTGACCCAGTAGTTGTTCAGCATCATGCTGTTTAGTGCCCATGTCTTTGTGGGCTTTGGTGAAATGTTGTTGGTGTTGATATTTATTTTTACACCACTGTGGTCTGAGAACGTGCATGGGAAGATTTCAACCTTATGAAATTTATTTATGCTTGATTTATTGCCAAGGATGTGATCGATCTTGGAGTACACTCCATGTGGTGATGAGTAGAATGTATATTCTGTGGATGTTGGGTGGAAAAATCTGTAGGTATCTCAAGTCCATTTGGTCGAGTGTCAAGTTTAGGTTCTGGATCTTCTTGTTGATTTTTTTGCCTTGTTGGTCTATCTAGGGCTGTCAGTGGGGTATTCAAGTCCCCTGCTATAATAGTGTTAGAGTCAATATCTTTTTTTAGTTTACTTAGTAGTTGCTTTATAGATTGCTGGTGCTCCTGTTTTGGGTGCATATATGTTTAGGATGAATATTTCCTGTTGATGGATTGAAACTTTTAACATTATGTAGTATCCTTTTGCAACTTTTAAAATTTTTGATAGCTTAAAAGTTGTTCTGTCTGATATTAAGATCGCAACTCCCGCCTTCTTTTGTGATCCATTTGCCTGGAAACTTGTTTTCCATGCTTTAACTTTGAGTCTGGGTGCGTCCCTTGTAGTAAGATGAATCTCCTGGATGTAGCAAATAATTTGCCATTCTGTGTCTTGTCAGGGGTGCATTTAGTCCATTCACATTCAGGATGATTATTGAAATGTGATTATTTATCCCTGCCATGAAGTTCTTTGCTTGTTTTCTTTTGGCTTTGGGGTTGATGTATGTGTGTGTTTTCAAGTTTCTTGTTGTGCTGTATTCTCTGTTGATTCTGTGCTCTGCTGGTCTCTTGGGAAGTGTGTGGTCATTCTTTTTTTTCTTTCTTCTGTGCTTAAAACCTTTTTAAGCATCTCACGTAGAGCTGGTCTGGGAGCTGCATAATCTCTTAGGGATTGGATGTCTGGGAAGGATTTTAATTCTCCATCACCGATGAAGTTGAACTTGGCTGGATAGGAAATTCTTGGTTGAAATTGTTCATCTTTGAGGACTTTGAATATAGGGCTCCAGTCCCTTCTTGCTTGCAGTGTTTCTGCCAATAGGTCTGCTGCTATTCTGATTGGTTTTCCCTGATAGGTAGTCTGACCTTTCTCTCTTGCTGCCTTTAGGATTTTTTCTTTTGTGCTTACTTTGTGTAGGAGAATTACTATGTGTCTAGGGGTTGGCCTTCTCTTTTGATGTCTTGTGGGGGTTCTCTGTATCTCTTGTGCTTGGCTGTTCACATCTCTGGTGAGATAGGGAAAGTTTTCTTGGATTACCTCCTGCAATACCTGCTCAAGTTGTTCTCCATTTCTCTTCCTCCTTCTGGCATACCAATCAGGCATGGGTTTGGCCTCTTGATATAACCACACATCTCTTACAGGCTTTGTTCTTTCTTTGTGAGTCTTCTATGTTTTTTACAGATCGGGTTAATTCCATGTTCTGGTCTTCAAGTTCTGGAATTCTTTCTTCAGCTAGTCTAATTCTGCTTTTCATGCTTGTCATCTTGTATTTATTTCCTGGATGAAACTTTTTATTGCCAAAATCTCTTTTACAAATTATTTCAGTGTTGCATCTTGTCTTTCTTGAGTCTCATTTATTGCATCCATTCCCTAATCCCTGTAGTATTCTGAGGCCAGTCGTTGGTGACTTCCATTGTTTGGGCACCAAGGTCTGATTTTTCAGGAGTTTTGTCTTTGGTAAACTTGAAATTGCCTGAGGTCTTCCTTTGGGTTTTCTTCATTTGTGACATGTCTCTTGTTTTTCCTCTTTAGTTCTATTATTCAGGGTCAGTGGGAGAGGCTTTCCCTTCTGATGTTTACTCAGTCCTCTATTCTTCCCTGATCCAGGCTCTGGATTTGTTATAGTCCAGCTGGCTCAGCTGCCATCTCCCCCCTGCTCCAGACAATGCTTTTAAATAGACCAATGACTTCCAAATATATGTGCACAGACCTCTCTCCAAATTCATATACGTGACTGCTTGCTTGACATCTCCATTTAGTTGTCTAATAGATACCACAAAAAAACACCTCCAAATCTAATTCTTAATTTTGCATTCCTATGTACATCTGCTACTTCCACAGCCTTCCCATTGTGGCAGATGGTACATTCCAAAGAGGTCTGCCACAGTATTATCATTCTACTTGCTCTTCTCACAGTGTGACCTAGACATGTCTCCCATTGAGCAGTAGTGTGTCTGTCTTGTCTCCCTGACTCTATGTGAACCTTTGCGACTGACTCATCCAGTAAAGTATACTGGAAGTGATATTGTGTGATACTGTGGTACATATACACAATGGAATATTACACAGTCATAAGGAGGGACAAAATTATGAACTTCACAGCAACTTGGATGGACTTAGAGTCTATAATACTGAGTGATCTATCACAGAAACAAAGAACTGAGTACCACATGTTCTCACTCATAAGCAGACCTTTAACAATTATCATAATACTATCAGAAAGGGATTGGCAGTAGAGGGAAACTCCCAGAGGAGTGGTGGGTGGGGGAGATTGGCAGTAATGGGAAACTGTCAGGGGAGAGGTAGGCACACCTTATCAACAAGGGTACCTGAATAATGAACATTTGCATACCTAACCCTGAATTGTACCCATCTTTAAAATAAAAAAAATTTTTAAAAAGAAAATGCAATTCTATTTGGCTTTTTTGGGTCAGTCACTCTCAGAAACTAGCCGCTGTGCTTAGTGGAAGCCCAAACTAGTCCACACGGAAAGACCACCTGGGGAAGTCTTGAGTGCATGTTCCAGCTAACAACACAGCTGAAGCCCTAACCAAAAGCCAGCATCAACTGCCAAAAATGTGAATGAAGACACTTCCAGATAATTCCAGTCCCCTCCACTGGACCACAAGCTTTGGTTCTTCGCAACTAGGATCCAAATATTTTGGAACAAAGATATGCTACTCCTGCTATGCCCCATTTGAACTTATAACCCATCAAATCTGTGAGTAAAATAACATAGACATTTTATGCCACTAAGTTTGCTAAAATAATAGTAAATGGAACAGATTTATCAATTGCTCAGGACAACTTAGATTCATTTTCAACTTCTCCCTTTCTTTTATAACCACATTAAATCTATATCAGCAAACCATCTTGTGAAGTTCAGTTCTTCCTGTGACTTACATCCAGGATCCTCTGACTTCACATCATCATTAAAATTAACTATAGGCCAGGTATGGTGGATCAATCCTGTAATCCCAGCAATTTGGGGGGCCAAGGTGAATGGACTGTCTTAGCCCACGGGTTCAAGAACAACCTGGGCAACTTGGCGAGACTTTATCTCTATAATAAATCAAAAATTAGCTGGGTGTGGTAGCATACATTTGAGTTCTGGCTACTTGGAAGGCTGTGGCAGAAGGATCACTGAAGGTCAGCAGGTCAGCACTGGGGTGGTCGTGAGCATGTCACTGCACTCCAGCCTGGGTGATGGAGTGAGACTCCAACTCAAAAAAAAAAAAAAATTACTGTAGCAGTAGCCTCCTAGTATTCCTGCCATGTGACTTTCTCTTCCATACTATCTATTCTCAACACGATAGGGCAAAGAATAAAAGCATAAGTCAGTTCATGTCACTTCAAAATCATCTGATGGCTTTCTTTGTGATATAGTTTAAATGCTAAAGTCCTTAATGACATACAAGGACCTTCATGATTTGGGCTTACACCACCTCACTAAACACATATGTTACTACCCTTCCTGCCCTGCTTGTTACATTCTAGGCACAACAACATTCTTGTTCTTCCCTGAAAACACCTGGCCCACTCATGCCTTAGGGCTTTCATATTTGCTATTCCCTCTTCCTGAAATATGCTTCCTCCAAAGAGCCACGTGGTCACTCTTTCATTTCCTCCAGGCTTCTGCTCAACAGTTACCTTGTCAGGTCTTTTCTGAACACTTTACATAAAGTAACACACCTCTTACCCATTACTCCCTGTTCTTATCCTGACTCACCATTACCTGACTTACATATTTGTTTGTTTTTCTGCTTTCTTTCTATAGGATAAAAGATTCTGAAGGATAGAAACTTTGTCTTACTGAAAGCTCTAGTCTCTGGGCCTAAAGTAGTCCCTAGTGCATAGCAGGAATAAACGTTTCCTGTTGTTAAAGGCCATTCCAAGCAGAGGAGCAAGTACAAGGACCCTGAAATAGAAACTAGCTTGACTTGTTTGAGAAACAATGTGACCAGGACAGAATGATAATGAGGGAGAGTGGATGAGATAAGGTTGCAGAGTGAGTCAAAGGCCAGATCATGTAGGTCTTTATAGGCGATAGCAAAGACTGTTGGGAAGAAATTGAAGGGCAGTGATATAATCTGTTTGGTATTGTAAAAAGATTGTTCTGGATGCTTTGTGGAAAATAGTTCATATGCAGATCAAGAGGGGGAAGAATTATTGCAGTAATTCAAACAAGCAAGAGATGATGGTGGCTTGAACTTCGATGGCAATGACAGAGGTATCCAAGATGGATAGATATAATATGTATTTTGAAAGTAGAGCTGAACAGACTTGATAGTTTGGATATAAGATAATGAGCACAATCAAGGATGACTTCTAGACGTCTGGCCTCAGTAAATGGTTAAATGTGATACAGTGATACCACTAGAAGTGGGTTTACTTTAAACCTATTTTTATATGATGAATTCAGTGTCAATAAACAAGTCCTTAAGCAATGTTCAATTGTATTATGGTTTAGTCAAACTGAAGTTCCAAAAACCAACGAATAAATTGATTCTCAGAATGCCTAGGCACCGGACACAATACCTTCAAATTGAATAAAAATGTGCAAAGAGACGAAACCTATGTGTGCCCTGCACACACAGATGGCCTAGCTGGACACCCAGAAGACTGACAGACTTGGTATCTGGCAGGTGAGCCATCAAGAAATTTCATAAACACGAACTTCTGCCCATGAAGACACAGCTCTTCAGAACATTTACAGATAACGGGGGTTAAAAAAAACAAAATCACACCAAAAATCCCAATGAAAGGCTAGATAAGCACCACCACTCATGCAATGAATTAAGTATTTACATGCCTTTCTCCCAACACGCACATAACAGAAAATGAATTTGTAAGACAGCTGTTGGCCAGGACCAAAAAGGAATGTAAAATAATAAAACATCGTAAGTACAGCTCTGTAGAGAGTAGTCACTAAAATGGGATCCCCAGAGTTGGTGCTACTCAAGCAGAAAAGCAAGCTTACCTGAACAACTCTTCTTTTCCATACACTGATAACCCTTTTAACATATTTGCCATTCATTTTTCTTCAAATATTTTTCTAGGAATTGTTCTTACCTTCTCCCCCAGAGGTAGGAATGAAAACTATTACTGCATTATTTTTAATGATAATTATCCTGATATACATAAAAGTTAACATATTCATCCTCTGGACTTCATTCTACCTATTTTTGAGGTTTTCAGGGGCCAGCAGATCAAATTATATTCTTGCCCTAGTTTGGCACCAACTGAGAGGTAGACAAATAGAAGATCAAAATGTCAGCTTTTGCAGTGGCTAGAATTGTTCTATTGTTTCTGTGCCCAGAATTTTCTTAAGCATCTCCTGAAGGACTGGTCTGGAGGTGTCATATTCTCTTAGGGATTGGATGTCTGGGAAGGATTTAAATTAGCTTGGTGGGATAGGAAATTCTTGACTGGAATTGCTTTTCTCTAAGAACATTAAAGATAAGGCCCCAGTCTCTTCTGGCTTGTAGGGTTTCTGCTGAGAAGTCTACTGCAATTCTGATGGGTCTTCCCCAGTAGGTGGTCTGTCCTTTCTTTTTAACTGCCTTTGGATTTTTTTCTTTCATGCTTACCTTATAGAGACGGGTTACTCTGTGTCTTGGGGATGGTTTTCTCACATAATACTTTTTAGGTGTTCTCTAGTTATCTTTCCTTTGGATGGTCTCCTCTATTACTAATAAAGCTGAACAAAGACCATGGCTTAGAGGTACAACCACAGTGATCCTCCAGTACCATCTAGTATCCCTGAATTGGACAACTGCCAGTTACTCTCCCAGAGGAGACCAGGTTTGAAAGCTCACCAAGTAGAGAGGCAGAGAATGTGCCCAGCAGACAGAACCCAGAAGGATAATCTGAGCGTAATCATTTCCTTTTCCCAAATTCAACAATCAGAGAAGACATTCCTCCTGCCCTGGAAGGAACAAATAATGAGGCAGAGAGAAGCAGTGGCATGTCTTCCTCACATGCTTTTCCCTCCTGGAGAGTGGAGTAGAAATTACCACCCTCTATGAAAACATGAGGAGTTAGGAATAAACGTTCCTCCATCTTGCCTCTCAAAGTTGGACACAGAAACTGAATTTTATTTCCAATTGCATTTCTGCCAATCATCTATGTACACTTCATTTTTTTCATTATTCCTCATCTATATGAATGAGGCAACTGGTAGTTGGGCATAAAGAGAAGCAGACAGGTTTGAAACCTGCTCCCTCCACCTCTAGCTTGTGGAATTTAACAAATAATCTAACTTCTCAGAATCCAATTTTCTTACCTGAAAAGGGATTATACTTACTTCCTAGGGTTTTGTTAGAATTAAATGGAAATAAATGTGAAGGGACTGGCATAAAGGGGCTGAAGTAATGCCATTTTCTTCCCTCCTCTAAGTCTGATTCAGAACTAGTTTAGGAATTAAAATTTGTATTAAATCAAATCCTATACTTTTTCCAGATGCTGCCACTTGGTTGATCTCTTGGTTTAGTCATTGGGACTAAACCTCAGGTGTATATGGCCTTTAAAAAAAATTAAGTAGACTTTACTTTTTTAAGTAGCTTTGGATTCGCAGCAGAATTAAACAGAAAGTATAAGGAGATATCATATACCCCGTCTCTTACACAGCCTTTGTCAGTAACAACATCCTGTACCAGAGTAGTGTGTTTATTACATTCAATGAACCTACATTGCCACCTTATTATCTCCCAAAGTCCATACTTTACACAAGAGTGGACTCTTGATGTTGTACACTCTAGGGGTTTTGAAAAACATATGATGACATATATACACTATTATTGTACCATACAGAGTAATTATGTTGCCTTAAAGATCCTCTGTGCTTAAAGATCCACCAATTCATCTCTTTCTCCCCCCCAACCCTTGGCAACCACACAACAAAATATTAGCCTTCAAAAGCATGTCTTGCCACTTGTGATAACATGGGTAAAAACTGAGGACACTACGTTAAATGCAATAAACTAGAAACAGAAAGAAAAATACTGCACTTATATGTGGAAACTAAAAGAGTTGAATGTATAGAAACAGAGAAAGAACAGTGGTTACTAGGGGTGAACAGGTGGGGGAAGTGGGTTGATGCTGGTCAAAGGGTACAAAAGTTGCAGTTACATAGGATGAACATGTCTAGAGATTTAAGGTATAGCATGACGACTAGAGTTAATAATCCAGTAGTGTATACTGGAAATTTGCTGAGAGAGTAGATTTCAGGTTCTCTCATCACACACATACACAGAAATCATATGTAATGAGATGAATATGTTGATTAGCTTGACAGCAGTAATCATTCACTATGTATATGTATATCAAAACATGTTGTTCACGATAAATATACACTTTTTTATTTTAAAAATTTAAATGCTTATACACAGATGGCAAATAAGCATATGAAAAGGTGTCCTACATGATATGTCATGGGGGTTGCAAAGTAAAACAACGAGATACCAATACACATCTATTGAAATGGCAAGAATCCAAAACACTGACAACTTCAAAGGCTAGGAAGGATGTGGAATTATAGGAAATTGCATTTATTGCTGGTGAGAATGCAAAATGGTACAGTGACTTTGAAAGATAGCTTGGCAGTTTCCTTCAAAGCTGAACACATTCCTGCCATATGATCCAGCAGTCAAGCTCCTTGGTGTTTACTCAAATGAACTGAAAACTTATGTCCACACCAAAACCTGCATATAGATATTTATAGCAGCTTTATTCATGCCAAAACTTGGAAGCAACCAAGATGTCCTTTAGTAGGTGAGTGCTACATTCATGTGATTAAATATTGTGCAGCACTAAAAAGAAAAAAAATTTCAAGCCATGAAAAGACACAAAGGAACCTTAATAGTACTAAGTGAAAGAAGTCAATCTGAGAAGGCTGTATACTGTATGGTTCCAACTATATGTTATTCTGGAAAATACAAAACTATGGAGATAGTCAAAAGACAATATATGTTCATTTTTCTTTAGTGCTGATGAAAGATTGCTTTGGGCAATCCCTTCAGGTCCCCTCCCACTGTGGGAGCTTTTCTGTCCTCTCAATAAATCCTTCTTGTTAAAAAAAAAAAAAAGATTTCTTTAATACAATGCATCTTCTATTGTTCTAACACAATGCTTAAATGTTATTAGATATTCCTATTTTTGAGCTAAGACATTTAGGACATCAACTTCAAAAACAAAACACAACACCATTACCCCAAAACAAATATCCCCAGCCTCCTAGTGACTCTGTCACAGTATATGACTGTTGCCATTGTCTCACTGGAGAACGTTTCCAGGTTTACTTACTAAGGAATGTGGAAAACATAAAAATGTTTTGACTATGAGATGATGAAGACCCTATAGAAACATACATGTAAGTTAAATGAAACTTTATAGTTCCAACCCTTAATTAAAAAAATATGGAAATCAAGATTAAGAAAAGTTAAATGACTAACACACAGTTGTACATTTGGTTAGTGATTGGACCTGGTCCAGTCTACCGACTTCTGGCTCAGTGGTCTTTCCTCTGTTTCAGATACATGGAGGGAAACAGATGGGGAGACGCAGTGAAGATGCCGGGCAGTCAGGGTGATTTAAGACACCAGGTGCTTTCCAAACAGAGAGAATGAGAAAAGGGATGAAAGTGGCTGGAACATTCTGAAGACAAATGCTGCCAACTTCGTGATGGGTCCCCAAATGAAATATGCTTTAGGATTATGGTTGGGTTTCTGAGTCTGCTGTCTGTACTCTGCTCTACTTTTTTTCCTGATCACAGAAGCAGCCTAACTCGGTTTTCCTTCCTGTTGACCCAGTATTTGTCACATGATCCAGATTCTCCTAGTAGTGTTGATTAGAAATCTGAAACAAGCATACTATTTTTAAAAATCAGTATCCTGTTATGGCTTAATTATGAGGTATTGAGCAAGTGGGCCAGAAGCTAGCAAGAAACTTTCTTTCCTATATCAATAATAATGAACATTGTCATAAAATTCAAGTTATATTCTCTCCTGAGGGCAAGATAGTGTGCTGACAGTGCTTTTTCCTTAACGGCCCTGACAACCAACTCAAGCATAAGCATAGAAGCCATAAAGGAACATCTGCTGAACCAGAAACATAGAGATACATGACATCTGCGATAGAAAGAGAAGGTGGCACTAGATGCACAGTCACTCTGGGATTTGGGTCCACACCCTCGTTTTTAACTCCAGACCTGATGCTTTGTGTACTGAATCAGGGCATCACTCTGAGATTCTGTTAACAAATCTGGAAACTCAATAGGAATCAACCAACATTTAGGAATTAGCTACCAAATTCCAGGTTTTGGGATATATAAAAGGAGAAGGCAACTTTCTTATAACAGCACTACAAAAAGCAATGCTTGGCCTTGTAGCAGGACAGAGGTGGATAGACTTAGAACTCATTCAGTGTTCCTCTGGATGCCAAGCTGCAGAGAGGTAATAAATTCAAGGCAGAAGCAGAAATGGAACTCTAATTCTTGACTCCAGGCCTGGTACTCTTCCTAACACATCAGTTCAAAATGAGAATATACTTTATTTTACTACGTTTTTCTTCTCTTTAAAATTCATAATCTGTTTCTTTTAGAAAATTTTTTAACCAAAACTTTCTAGTTGAATATTATTGTACCAAGTTTTCATTCTATATTAGCTTAAAACACAATTTCTATTTCCTTCAAATACTAAAAATATACACTATATTATGTTATACCATAGACTATATCAAAAAGAAAGAGGAAACAGTTTAAGCTAGATAAGGAAGAACTCAGATTTTGCATACCAACAGGAATCATGGTGTCACAACCCACAGTTCTGGTACCACAAAAGCAAGCCCTGCAAGATCACAGGTGAAAAGATTGGGTTCCTTCTTTCAACATTTGGTTAATTAACCAAGAATATCTTCAGGATGTTACCAGAAAACTCCAGAAAATATCACATCCTCAAAACCATACATACATAATATAGCTAAAAGCCTTAGTCCACATTACCCAGCCTTTTATTGCCTATTGGGAGCTCAGTAAGTAATGAGTCAATTTGTAAGTCTCCGGAGTTTGCAGAGTAAAGGCAGCAAAAAATTAAATCAGAACTTTCTTCTCCCCAAAAGAGTTCATGCCAGTTTCATCTTCCTCACTATGAGTAAACAACTCCTATGTAAGTACTAAAATGCAGAGATCTATAGAGCGTTCCTTCTTAATTTAAAAGTTAAAGAGCATGATTATCTTTCATGGTCCTTTTGCTCAGAGAATAATAGTTCTGTCTTTTCTTCTGTCTCAGCACATATAAAAAAAATCATTGTGAAACTTAAATTATTATTAATTTATTTCAACAAACTGAAAGTGTGAGTGAAAAAAAATCCTGAATGAAACATCCCATCAAATTTGAATCTGCACCAAAATTACATTGTAGGCCATATATGGACTACGAGCAGAAGTTTGAGGGAGAAATAATGTTGATTTTAAAAACTGCCTTCATTCAAGGATAAAACATTAATGAAAAAAAGTTTCAATTTTTAGGTTGAATTAAAGTATGCTTTCAATGTCATCTTCCCTTTTCCCTGTTGTAATTAACCAATTCAGACAGATAAAATTCATCTTATTTTGAAACATGCAAACAAATGAAGCCTGAAAAATAATTAACTAAGAGAAGAGCCAATTAGGCAACACATTTCTGTTGTGCCAAAGCAAACTCACACTTGTAAGTGTGAGCACACTGGATACTAGTAAGAATATCTGCCATCCTGCACACCTGAATTATACACTGGGAAATGATTACTATATTCAGTTAGCAGTTATTGGTCCCCTACCATGAGAAAGACACTGGTAAGCCCTGTAGGAGAGTAGAGATGTTATGAAATAATCTCTGACCTCCTAGAAGCTAAAATCTACTAACAGAAATAAAACATCTGAATGATTACAGTGCATGACAGTATAAAATAAATGTCATGTCAGCATCAAGAAGTGCCAGATCACCAGAAATCAGTTATTTTGAAATGAATCCTGCTTTTGCCTATGAAAATTAAATGATAAAGAAGAAAGATTTAAAAACTAACTATCATTATCTGAAAATGACAGAAGGGCAAACATTGTGAACACACACAAAAAATCAAAGTATAAAAAAAGGGATGTATTGTACAATTAATCACTAAGTTATAAGAATCTTATAGGCCAGCCTCGGTGGCTCAGCCTGTAATCCCGCTCCTTTGGGAGGCTGAGGTGAGTGAATTGCCTGAGCCCGCGGGTTCGAGACCCGCCTGGGCAACTTGGTGAGACCTCATCTCTACAATAAATCAAAATATTAGCCGGGCGTGGTAGTGCGCGCCTGTAGTTCCAGCTCCTTGGAAGGCTGAGGTGGAAGGATCGCCGGAGCCCAGCAGGTTGAGGCTGCGGTGGCCGGGAACGGCCACTGCACTCCAGTCTGGGCAACTGAGTGAGACTCCAACTCAAAAAAAAAAAAAAAAAGAATCTTATAGAGTTTATGCCAAATTTTCATTAAAGAAAATATAAAATTTTGTGTTCTTTGTGACCCTAATCACACCAGGACATAATTACGGAAAAAAAAAAAAAATACACAGACATTTTAAAATTTAGATGCTGTGATTAACAAATTCAGACAGGTGAAGTTCATCTTATTTTGAAACATTCCCATAAATGAAGCTTCATAATAATGGCCTAAGAGAAGCGTCAGTTAGTTAGACAACGCATTTCTGAGGAACACTTACAATGTGCTTGGTATCATGAAAGGGACAAAGAAGAATCAAGAGGAATAACTCCATGAAGGTAGAGAATATACCTCATCCACAATTCTACTCACAGCACCCAGTATACAGCCTGGGCCATAGGAGATCAACTAATATTTTTAATAAATAAACTTAGAATAATGAATGATTGAATAAATGAAAAAGGGCAGAATCCCTAGTTTTTGGCACTTATATTAGTAACATATTCACCTGATTTCTAGGAAAAATTTTGTAATAAAACAACTGACACTAATGCTGGAAAGAGAGATTACAAACCAAGTAGAAAGGAAGGAAGAAAAATACTAAGACCCGAAGAAAGATGGTAACTTCAACTGAACATTATATTTATTTCTGAGTTTCTTACCAGTCAAGGAAAAAGGGAATCAATTGATTTTTCAGTTCTTATTGTCTGATTATAGGGAAACATACTTTCAGAAGAGACATCTTTTTTCTTGTTGGAACTATAAGAGAAATTTTCATGTAGAAACATACATATAAGAAATGTATATGAGGAACTCTGGGTAACTTATTGGGCAATAACATTAATTGCTTCTTGCAGATGATGTAGAAAGTCCCTTCATGTGGTCCTTTGTTTTGCTGACTTTTGATAAAAACTGAAAGAATGGAGATAAACTGTAAGTCAAAATAAGGCATTTTTACTGGCAGTTAAGCTTGTTGCTTTCTGGTGATATATTGAATTGTAAATAAGGTTTGGAAAAATGTAAAAGAATAAGTGAATACTATCAATCTCAAATACCAGTTATCTTTCTTCAGTACAAGTAGCAGGAGCTGGATAGTAGCCAATTTAACACTGAGGTCTTTTACGAAAGATGTTCAGCGTATAGACTCCTCTGTTTATTAATTGAATGCTTACCACGTGTACATCTAGCAGCTCAGAATTTAAAAAATAAAAGCCTGATTTTGAGGACGTTAAAACCAGTTTTTCAAAAGGGAGCTCCTTCACTAGAACTAAGTGAAAAGAGAATTTAAATTCAAGAAAAATCAAATGAACAATTTGCTTTTCCTTCTGAAACTCAAGTCTGGACATATTTTTAAGACAATTTATTGAGTATATTCTAAAATCAATTTAGATTGCAAAGTTATTTTTAGGAGACAGGATAAAATTATCTTCTATTTTTTATATCATTGAACTTGTTTTCGGAAGCATGTCATGTAATGTATGAATTACTACCTCTTTTGCATTTAATATATATTTGCCCAAATTTGCTAAGGGGAATATACTGGAGTCAGATTTATTCGAGAAATTAGAGTATATCATTTCTAGAAGAAAAGATCAAAGATGACAATTTACCATTTGTATTTATCACTGGTCATTTTATTTATCCCAATAAAGACATAGAATGTTCAGTAGTAGCATCTTCAGGCAAAGTCAAAACAACCTAGGTCAGGGAGATGGGTGATTCTTTGCAATATGGATGGTTTTGTCTGCATTACCAATTCTACTAGTTGAAGCTTGGCTTCAGTTCACCCAAGAGTCTCTAATATAACCAGCTCTGCAGTGATGCAGCCCAGTTCAACTCCACTGCAAATCACTCCTTGACAATGAGGGTGAATTTGAAATTCATTTCCATAAATGTTCCCTGAAGTTGTGCTATAAATTTTAACACAAAATTGACCTTAAAGATTTGTTAAAATATTAAATGCATGTTTAAAATATTTATTAATCTTTTCTTCGTTATTTCCAAGTCATATCTGTTCAAACAGAATTCACGCACTTGAAAGAAGAATCTGATAGCTTTTTCTCTCATCCCTATTTTCTTGTCATTTATAAATTGTAGTTCATTGTGGCTGTAACATTCTACAAACAAAACATCAAATAGATGCTAATAGAGATTATCATCAGGAAAAGCAAGGAAGTATCAAGCAGGAAGTCTAAAGCAACAGATATAACTAGGTAGGAAAAGCAGTTTGAGGATGAACAATATTACAGAGAGCAAATAATCAAGCTCCCTTCCCACCCACGGCTGAATGGCATGTCCATTTGATCTAATGATGCATCTTCTGTATAAGCTGATTTTTAGAATTTTCCTTGGATCTTCAGGGAAATTTTGAATGACCAAGAAAAGACATGAGAATAAACCTGAAAATATGCAGATACACATTAAGGAGCAAAAGGATCAAATCTATAAAAATTCATAAAGTGCTTTGTGTATGTGCACACATGCCAACTCTTTGGGAAGTTATAAAGAAGGAACCACAGTTTCTGCTCAGAAAGTTTATATGCTAGTTTGAATGAAAATATATTTATGTAGATATACCATTTTTTCCTCATAACAAAATTTCTCTAAGATAATGTTTCAAAAAATATATTATCATAGTATTTTTACTCATTGTAGCAAGGGACATTTGCATATTTTCTTGGAAACAGTAACAGGTTAACATCATTTGACTCTAATTTTAAGATTCATATACCTAGATATATAATTGCCAACATAGCTTCCTTATATGGTCCATTTATTAAGGGAAGAGGTCAATGATGTAGGATGAACAAGTAGCTCCCAAGATGAGCCATCTCTAACTGACAACCTCTGCTCTCTATCACATAATTGGGAATCACTGGCCATAATGAGTACCTTCATCAGAAATGCAGATCAAACATTTTCTAAAAATACAAAACCCTAATCAAATCAAGCAAACCAAAGCACAAGGCTTATATAGCCTGTGACTTAGTAGGTTCATTTTTGAATGGTAGCACACTATTATTATCTGTGATTCCTTTTAGCTCACAGCACTGCTGTATATAGTTGAAAGTGATGCTACCCTTAAGGTTTCTACCAGCACTCTACGTCCTGCTCGAAAACTAAAACCACTCATGTTCTCTAACACAGAGCCTGTATATGTTATCTGCTATTTACTTAGCTGCTGTAGTTGTCCCTTTATGGGCATGTTGCTGTTTGAATCTAATTCTATGCTCAAATTGAGCCCGTCCATATACTGCTTGCCTAAACTTTATTTAAACTGCCAAGATTGAAAATGAATTCATGCTCTGTAGACCTCTGTCTCAAAACTGGATTTCCCAAATATGTGCTTGACTTATACCCTTTTTTGTCATTGTTCTAATGAGGACTAACTTAGTGGACTGAGACTCTGAACAATAAAAATTGCCAAAAAACTATAAACAGTAGATGCTATTTAATCATATTCTTGAGGTTGGGTAAGAGAAGAATTGACATTCCTATTTATGCTACTTACAGATCAATCTAGAACTGGAAATTAAATAGGTGTACATAGAATGTACTGACAAACTTCATTTGTCAGTCATTTTTGTTGTGAACTCTCTATACTGAAAAAGGAGTTGGTCATGGCTAGTTATGCTCAAAGAAAGTCCCAACGTGGACATAAATGGAAAATACTAAGGCCCTATGCACAGTCACAGGTAAGGGACAAAGCCCCAGAGCTGGCACAACATAACTGTCAAGGACTAGAACACTGGGTAACAAATACTGGGTTGGGTGACAAGATATGCTGAGTCATACGATTATTGCCTTGTATGTCTCCCTCTAGTGCTGGCAGGGATAAGGCAGGAAAGCAGCAAAATCTTTAATTTAGAATACTCTTATTTGGCAAAGATATCTCATTCCACATGAATATCAGCCAATATCATTCCACAGTCAATATCACCAAATCTTAGGTGTGCCTGCATTAAATACATGAAGTCCCAAGCATACACCTGTATCTTTTACAACATATATTCTTTGCTGTGTGAACCAAAATAGAAAATAATTTAAACTAAATTCAAGTCATTGACCTTAACCATCTTTGAATCTAGGTAAGACTCCCTGGTCTAGCCTAGTAGAAATAGAAATTATGACAGATTTTAAAAGAACCTTACATTACTAAAAGTTATCTTCTGAATTTTGGTGAAATTAGATATCCTGAGGTTAACTTGGTGGTAAGGATTATATTGTAAAAGGAACATTTATTTTAAAGGCAATTTGTGCATGTGTGTGTTATTGAGCATAATACCTTATTCTCTTATATTTTTTCCCACATTGTTAGATGGAAATTTTGGTTTACTTCAAATTAATATCCTATACCATTATATTTTATAATTTTATTTATAAGTGCACTATAAAAAACTTAGATCATGAAGAACTCATTTTCTTGGGACACTATATACATTAAAATATTGAGACATATATACTAAAATAGTAAGATACAGTCTTCTACTCAGAATGAATATTTTCAGTGTGTTCTTTGTAATGGGCCATAAAACTCACTAACTATAATAGGTTCCTTTATTCAGTAAGTATATAGAACATCTGCTTTCTTCAAAGCACAGCACTAAGAACCACACAAAGCCAAATAATAAGACCCTGTCCCTGAGGAACTTGTAAAGAGAATGAAGCAGGAAGACACATATGGAAGGCTAGTAGAGAAATTACAAGGCAATATGGACACATTACTTAGCTCAGTGCAATGGTTCAGTCTCATCTCTTGAACATTTATCTGTGCAAGTATAACTAAAATATGGTCCCTGTCCTCAGGGAGTTTACAGTCTAGACACAAGTAAATGACCATTTTCAATGCTGCATAATATTATAATAGAAATATGCACAAGATGTACAGATTATAAACACAATTACAAGGAGAATAATGTCTAGATCAGTTTCACAGTAGTTTTACAGGGAATGCTTCTTGAAATAGGTGCTTTATTTTTTATCTGAGACTTAAAGGACATATCAGAATAGGACAGGTAAAAGAGACTGTATTAGCTAATTGAAAAAAAAAAACCCAACAAAAATCCTGAGATGGAAATCAATAGCAGAAGCTGTGTAGCTGATAGTGGGGATCAGACAGACCGAAAAAGACGAGGTTAGCAAGCAACTGTGAGGTATGAGCTGCAGGGCCCAGGATCAACCTGGTGCTGTCCTTGAATGTCAGACAGCAGAGCCTGGGCTTGATCTGATCTGCTGCAGACAGACACTGGGGGTGGAATCATTACTCTTGCAGTTTGGGGGTCTCTGAAAAGGCAGACACTGAAAGAGAATTTACTGTTTAGGATGTTTACTGGAGAGTGCCCTGGGATCACTGTATGCACCGGAAGGAGGAGAAAGCAGAATGAAACAGAGGGGAAGTCAGCTGACACCACCAGGAGCTACAGAGCTGACAGGCCCTGGAAGAGTATCTAGTGTTGGGTCTTTATCCCACTGCTTCGGTCAGTCACTGGACAGCTCCAGAAACAGGAGAAACCTTGAACCCGGCAGTTTTTTGGTTCAAGGGCAATCTCTGATGGGGCCAATAGGCTGTCCTCTGGTTGCACTCCCAGCAACTGAGGTAAGTCATTCCTTGAAGCAACAACTGGGGAGTCAGGGTTTCCAGTCTCATTTACAGTGTAACACAGTGGTTTTCAAAGTATGGTCTTAGAACCAGCAGCATCATAGTTCCCGGTGAATTGTTAGAAATGCAAATTCTCTGGCTCCACCTAAGACCTAGTGAATTACAGACATGGGTAGGAATCTGTTTACCTAGCCCAACAGATGACTACGATACAAGCTGAAATTTAGAAATAACTGGTAAAAATGGGTATTTGAAAGATGAGAATGAGTTCATGAGCAGTGAGTAACCTAAGGAAGTGCAAAGAACATTGTTTCTCAATGTTCAACTTCTAACTTCTTAGTTGTACTGCTTTGAACCCACATGTAAACTCTCTTTAAAAAAAAAAACAACTAAAGTTTTTTATTTATTTTATTTTTTATTTTCAAAGATGTGGGGTACAGTTCAGGGTTAGGTATACAAATGTTCATTATGCAGGTACCCTTGTTGATGAGGTGTGCCCCTCCCTCCCCTGGCAGTTTCCCTCAACTGCCAACCTCACCCCCTCTCCTGGCAGTTTCCTACTACTGTCAATCCCTTTCTTATAGTATTATGATAATTGTTCAAGGTCTGTTTATGAGTGAGAACATATGGTACTGTGTTCTTTGTTTCTGTGATAGATCACTGAGTATGAGAGACTCTAAATCCATCCAAGTTGCTGTGAAGTCCATATGCATGTCCTTCTTTATGGCTGCAAAAAATTCCATTGTGTATATGTACCACATTTAAAAAAACCTAAAGTTAAATAAGAATCGATGTCCTTAATTAGAACATGATGTCCTTCATGTTCCTGAACTTCTTGTAAAGAAACTGACTTTAATTATGAATATTATCATAGATGCTACACTGAAGTATTTCTTAATATTGAGCAAAATCCAAAGAATCACACCAGTTTTAAAAGGTAGATGAGTTCAACAAGGGTAGCTGCACAATGAATATTTGTATACCTAACCCTTAACCGTACCCCACAATTTTAAAATAAAAATATATATATAAGAAAAAAAAGAACCAGTACACCAGAAAAAAAATAAAAATAAAAATAAAATAAATAAAATAAAAGGTAGATGAGTGATCCAAATGTCCTATTGAATATATAAATAACAAAGGTACCCAGGAACTGTCTCGTCTATTACAGACATAACCTAAGTTAATGCTTAATAGGAAACTTAAATTTATACCAAACCTTCTCAGCATGATAAATAGTAACTGTTGGTCTATATAGTACAAGTTACTGCTAGAAGGTAAGCTTCAGGAGGGTAATGAATGGCTTAGTTATTGTTAAATTCACAGAACCTAGAAAAAATTCCTAGCACATAATAGTCACTTAATAAAATTGTCGAATGAATGAATACAATCTCTTGCATGGTCCAATATCCATGAATAATCAGAACAGACATATACAAATACAGTAATGAAAGATTTACATATATCCTGAAATACATTAAACCTTCTCCTCAATAGAAACCACAATTAAGTCATTTTTTAAAATTACATAAAGAAAATAAGTCTACGATCCTATAACTTAAAAAAAAAGTTGCTATTGAATTTACTGATTAAATTCAAGATTTATGAGCAATTGTGTCAGGGGAAAAATATAAACTCCCAGGACTATTAAGAACAATGTAATAGAATATAAAATTATATTTTATCACAGTCAAATAAACACAATAAATTCTCTGATTACAAGAGAATAACTTTGATCTTACAATTTTGGTTTGTCTTATACATGGATTTTTCTTTGTATAGTTATGTTTTAGAGTTTTGAAACTTTTCTGCAATCTATAAAATAATGAAGTAGTATAATGCTACATTCAGAACACATACTTTATATTGGGTAAAAAAACCAAGACTTCATATCTGGCATTATCTAGTCTAATGACAGTAATGAGTCAACACCTCTAGTTAGATCAACCCTTGCTAAAGTGGGTAAAGCTATTAATTCAATAAATCAGTAAGTGGATCAGTTATCTTTGTTCCATTGTAAGGCCAAAGACTGCACTCTTAATTAGGAATGCTTGTTATTGATCACAGAGGGAACCTGGTGAGTAATAAAATAGATAGGCAAATCCATAAAATTACTAGAAAAACGGTACAAAGCCTACTGCATGTGTTTAAGGCAATAAGAGCAAATGTCAATGGAAGTTCAGGATAGCTGGTTCATGTTCCGGCTCTGAAATTCTTTTCTGTATCATTCTGGGTGACTCATTTTAGACTTCATTGTACCATAATTTTTCAATATGTTCAATGCATGTATTATTTGCATCCATTTAACTCATGGAAACATTAACAGATTAACGTAATAAAATGCATTTAAATAGAGTAAGGGCTATGGAAGAAAGATATTTATTGTATGGATCCAAGATAGGACTAAACTGATTACTTAAGAGAAAATGTCCATAGTTTCAAAAGTCTTTTTCCCTATTATATTATGCGTTAGATGATAATCTTTATTCTATGCTAAGCATGAAAAATTTTTAACAGTCTTCAAAAAGAAAAAAAAACCCACAAAAATTAAAAAAGGATTTATCTAAAAAAATGATTACAGAGATACTACACACTAAAATAGCAATCAAGATAATGAAATATTTCTGGGCTCAGATTTATGAATGCCAAATTTCTGGTTAACTTCCCAGTTTAGAAATATGATTCAATTCAAACGCTTTTTAAAAATTTTTTTATCTCCCCTCTCCCAAAATTTTCTGGCATATTCATAGAATGGTGATGCGATAGATGAGAAAATCTTAAGCATGCCAGAAAGTACAAAGGATTCAGAAAAGAAGGATTTGAAAGACAGTTAAATATTTCCTTAGAATGAATTGCTCCCATGCTCAAGAAGTTGGTCTCCATCTCTGCATCATTTTTTATTCAGTGTTCAGGAGTTTTGTTTGGCTCTTAGTTTTTAAATCTTGCTAATGGGCCGATTAAAATCTAATATGCTCTAATTTTCTACACTCACTCTGGTTTCCCCTCTCTGGGAAGTTTTATTCCTCAAGCCAGTTTTAATTCTCGTGGAGTTCTACTCCATTTTAAAGCTGATCCAGTGGCTCTTTTCTATCAAATACAGTGTTCTAGTTCTTATTTTAACCTAGGAGGACACTTCTCTCTTTGGGGCTTTAGAAAAAGCAGTTTGAAGACATATCTGAATTTTTTAATATGTATTTTTCTTAAAAAAACCTCGTTGCAATTGTTTTAGCCAACTCCAACCTGAAAAAAAAGGAGGGAAGGAACACATTGCCCCACCTCTTCCTAACAACTTCCTTTTGTATGTTAGTGCTACCTTTTTCCTAGTCACCAGACACCGAGTCTAATTTTCGTCAAATAAATATTTGATAATTTGAAATAAATTACTTGGGACTCAAATGAAAGCAGCTAGTATTCCCAAAGCAATTAATTAAAAAAAAGCATTAAATATGTGTACATGTACACATATATAATTATATACAAAAATGTGTTTGAAGAAAATGGTTACAACTTTTGTACAGAAATCTTTAAATCTACCCTTTTAATACAGCCTTATGAATGTTGTTGTTATTTAAGGTGTCATCCTACCCAGGAAACAATAAATTTTCATTTCTGTATGCAAATCCTGTCATCCTCACAAAAGCTGGCCCCCAGCTAAAACACTGACTCTTTCTGGACCTTCCCTCAAACCAGATATAAGTCAGAAGAAATCATTGTAACTTCTGCCCTAATTGATTATAGGCATTGGCTTAATATTTTTGTGTTGTGATTATAATAGTTTCTAGAGCTACACATGGTCTGGAGGTTTTTAAGAAAAAGTTACAAGTGAGTTTGCTGAAATATTTTCAAAGGGTTTTAAATTTTACCTTAGGGGGAAAAAAAAAAAAAGAAAAGATTGCCAAGGTAAAGACAGAGAGTGGTGAAATAATGGATTTTCACTTCAATAATTACATTTCACTATATGTTCTTACTCAGTGTCTGCTTAAAATCTATATTTGGATAAAGACAAAAGTGGTCTCAAGACATGGTAAGGACTGTAAAATTCAATTGAAACACATTCTGCTAAGAATAATTTCATTTTAATTTTGTGTCAATACCTTGGCCCGTACCTAGGAATTTGGCTTGGTGGCAATAGACTATACAAAGCAGAATATCCACTGTGGGCTAATGATTTCAGTATATCTACTGTCATTCAACATTTCAAATCACCAGTCTGCAATAATAATAGGGGCAGAGAATCAAGAGTTTCTTTATGTTAGGAAGCCCTTTATGAATGAATGCCTACACTAAAGGGCTAATTGTATCTTCCGAGCTATTAATTGAGTTAGCTCCAGGAATACTGGATAAAACATATGGTACAAGAGCCAAGCAACTGTCCAGGGCTGTGCACAGGGGGCATTTGACTTGTTTTTGAAAAGAAGAACCAAAAGTAATCCCTTTGCAGCTGCAGTGCAGATGGTTTTCTTTATACCATTTCACTGAATACCAAACAGAAACTGGAAAAAGTTTGAAAACATAATAAACAAACAGCTGAGTGTTAGCTTAAACGCTCTCTGCATCTATCAGAGAGAAGCATTCAGAATCTCTGAATGTTTACCAGACAGTTTCAAAGTAACACAGAGACGTGAAAACGGAATGAAACGATTTTGAAATTGTACCTAAATATGGTTCTATGTGGATTTCTTCAAAGCAACAATATAATTAAATCTCTCTGAAATGTCAATTATGGGTGTCATGATTCATAATCTTCAACATCATCAAAAGTTTAGGTTGCCCTGAAAATATGCTGAGATGGGTAAAGCTGAAATCACCCTTCCCTAAAGGATTTACTTGAAAATCACTGTTCACCTTCACTCTTCCTTCTTAGTGTGGCAACCTAACACCATGTCATCCTTTCCAAATAAAAATGCACAGTGAGACTCAATTACCATTTCAACTTCACATCATTTATTCTTTCCTGGCAGAAAGAAAATATCAAATAAAAGCCTGGCTGGTGAGCGGGGGAAAAAGTAAAGTCATATCAATGCATGAATTTGACCTGTTACTATCAGCAACTAATAATAACGTATTTAGTTTACTGAAAAAGATGAACATAGTAATACTAAAAACAAATCAGATCACACAAATGTGTATTCAATATTATTCCACATGTTAGAATTGCAAACAAACAAAATACCTGTCATGTATATACATTCACACACATTATCTCATATGTAGCTAGAAAGAAAATATTAGCATTTTTAGTTCTAATTATGGATAAAATTATGAATACATTACGGCTAGTAGTTTGAACAATTTAAAATTCAGGTACTGGTTTGAATTTTTCTTTTTTTTTTTGAATCAGAATCTCGCTCTGTCGCCCAGGCTGGAGTGCAGTGGCATGCTCACGGCCTATGCAGCCTTGGCCTGCTGGGCTCAGGTGCTCTCTTCACCTTAGTCTTCCAAATAGCTAGAACTACAGGCATGCACCACCATGCCCAGCTAAGTTTTTTGCCTTATTGTAGAGACGAGGTCCTGTCAAGTTGCCCAGGCTGGTCTAGAAACCCTGGGCTCAGGCAATCCTCTCGTCTCTGCCTCCCAAAGTGCTGGGATTATAGGTGTGAGCCACTAAGCCCAGTCTAGGTCTGAATTTCTTTTATAAAAATATGCTCTATTACTTTTATAGTAAAAAGTTATCTAAAAGTTAAATAAAAGTTATCTAAAAGTATGTAGTATATGTATATACTATATACTTTACTAATAACATGAAGGCCCAACCAAAGAAGTGATATTACTTTATGTGAAATAAATTATGAAGTGATAAATATAACTTTTTTTATATTCTCAAACATCCTAGAAAGTCAAGTGCTAAAATGAAGTTCTTCAAAACCTGAAATATACAATTACTGCATTTCTATAACAGGGTAACCATGTGTTTCATCAGTTGGATAGTTTATGAGTTTAAACAACAATGCAAATCATCAAGCAAAATATGTTCGGAAGCCCTACTATCAAATGATATCCAACCCAAAGTAACCTAAACAAAAACTCCTACTCCTCCTTTCATCACTTTCCCCATTCTTGAGTTCCGTCAGCTTTTCATACTCTTTGAAAATAGCAATAGCTTTGCATTATGACAAAATGAAAGACAAAGCACACCAACGCCAGCTCTGGGAGGTTGGTGGCTGGTGTGAAGGCTTCTCTCCTAAATGCCTGCCATCTGGAGCCGGTGTCCTCACTGTTCTGCCTTGCCAGTTTCCACCTCATTCCCAACTCTCAGCTGGAAATGTTTTGCTTATCCCTTGTTTAGTCCTCTTAATTTCTTTCTTCTCACTTGCTTGCCTTTCATTTAACTTGATGAAACATTACCATGGCTGCATTTAATTCACTTATCAATGTTCAGCTAAAAAGGACTATAACAGAATTCACATATGGCTGCCGATATCATTTCTGGTCCAATGAATAAAAAGCCTCTTAACATTTGAAATCCTTCGGTGAGAAAAATTCTGCCATAACACACTGAGGAAATAATTGGTTAAAATTTGACAGCATGTGTTTCGAAAGAATTTTTTTTCACACTCCAAACATTTTAATACACTGGGAAGCATAGGACCCCTTTCTGAATATGTCAGTTATTAAGTAGCCCAAGAAGAGAGCTGAATTGTTGACATGGGAATGAATGTTTAAGCTGCTTGCCAGTACTGTAGCTATGAGAAGAGTTTTAATGGACCTCAAATATCCTCAGTGGCAGAGCTTAAAGGCCAGGGAGATAGAGCCTATAGCCTAATTCAGTTTGCAAGTGGGTTAGTCATGATGAGAGATACCTGAAGTTAGCATTTGAGATTATTTGAGTCTCAAATACGAGGTTTTCTTCAAAGTAATATAATTAAATCCCTGAAACTTCAATTATGGATGCCATAACTCGACATCATCAAAAGTTTAAGATTCTCTGAAAACTTGCTGAGATGGGTAAAGCTGAAACAACCTCCATGCTTACCAGGCCAACAACACAGAACAGTGAGTTCCTTCCCTGGGATGACAGAAGAGGCTGTGTTGGGGCACAAGGGACAGTCAAAGGCTGGGGTGACTGGAAGACTCCCTAGGTTCTGATTTCTGACACCAGTATCCATATGCTAGAATGTTTTTGACTTGTTTGACAGGTACTTGGGTAATGAGATAAGTAAAATTTATTAGCTTTTGTGTTGGCTCGATAGTCATTTTTCTTAAGAAACAAACATTATTGCTTTTTAGCAATTTTCTCTATTTCCACATCGTTCTTAAACACTTAAATTTTCTCTCAGAATCCAAAAGCACCACAAGGTTTAATAAATTTTTAAAAATGCCAATTCAAGAATGACCTTAGTGACTAATAAAGAAGATATTACAGAAAATCCTAAAAATCAAATCGACAAGTCCTGAATACCAAGCACTAGTCTGATGAGAAATGTGATAAAGGGTAATATATTCATAAACAAATATAAGAGGTGTCAGTTTATTACAAATGACACAGTGGGCTTATTCATCAAAGCACCTGCATAGGTAAAGGTGGGTGTACAAACAACTTTCCCTTTTCTTTTTCATTTTTATCCTTAGAATTTTTATGTTAGTTCAACTTCTATAGCAATTTAATTGAAATGGAAAAATCTGTATTTTTGTTTTATTTAATTTTTAAGCTACAGTTATTAAAAGTGTTATGTCCAGTAAAGTAGTACACAAAATAAACCTTTATATACATATACACACGTGTATATATATAAATATGTACCTAGTTTACTCATGTAAAGTTTCTGGAGTGGTACAATGTATTAAACTAACATCTTTCACTCACACTTAGAGTTTTTTTAAAACATCTTTCCATTTCAGAGCAATAGATCTACCTTAACTTGCACTCACTGCACAGTATTCTATCATATAGAAAATAATTTACAGTATAACCCACAGGGTGTTCTATACCCTAGCAAGCTGCAACAGAAGAAAACTACCACAGAAGCTACAGCTTCATTGCTGGATCACCCTCTGCACCATTATATGGCACCTCAGGAGTGATGTAAGAGTTAGAAGAAGGAACCATTGCTGAGCAGGGAGAAAGTCCTATTAAGTTGGGCTTGGCAACAAACATATGAAAAAATGCTCAGCCTCACCAATCATCAGAGAAATGCAAACCAAACTTACAATGAGATATCTCCTAACACCAGTAAGGATGGTTATCATGAAAAAGTAAACAAAAACAAAAAGAGTTGTTGGTGAGTTGGTAGAGAAAATAGAGTGCTTCTACACTATTGGTGGGAATGTAAACTAGTTCAACCTTTGGGGAAAACAGTGTGGCATTTTCTCAAAGAACTAAAAATTGAGCTACCATATGATCCAGCAATTCCACTTCTAGGAATATATCCAGAGGAACATAAATTGCTCTACCAATAAGAACCCTGCATACATATGTGCACTGCAGTACTATTCATGATAGCAAAAACATGGAACCAACCCAGGTGTCCATCGAAGGTAGACTGGATAAAGAAAATGTGGTACATATATGCGATGGAATATTATGTAGCCATAAAAAAGAAAATCATGTCCTTTACAGCAACATGGGTACAGCTGGAAAACATTATATAAGTGAACTAAATACCACATGTTCTTACTCACAAGTGCACCCTGATCACCGGTCACATGAGCACAAAGGTAGGAACAACAGACACTGGACACTGCTAAAGGAAGGAAGGAAGGAGGGAGAAGGGACAAGGGGCACACAACTACACACTGGGTATCAGGTCCACTACTGGGGGAGAGAAGGCCGGCTAGAAGTCCAACCTCACCTGCCTACAATTTAATTATGAAGTAAATCCTCACATGAATCCTACAACTTAAATAAAATAAAATAAAATAAAAAAGAATTTGGGCTTAAGAAAAATGGAGACAGAAATGCAGGATAATTCAGAGGACACACACAATGTAATCGGAACCAAGTCTCACTGCTATCTTAGAGGATGTAGCATCGGAAGGCTTTCTTTATATAGTAGGAGGACAAGTCATATGTTGGATCTAATAAAACCAGTCCCAGGCTAGTCTCGGAATTCACAAATCCTGTACCAGGACTGAAAGTTTGGGAAGGATGCCGGAGTGAATGAAGGCAGAGAAGAAGAAAAATTCATCTAAAAATCATGTACATTAACTCATAGTAATATTCCATGAAGATGAGATCTTATTTTTTTGTAGTTACTAAGAATGGAACACAGTTTGAAAGGAAAGAAATTATAATGGCTTCATTTTGTTTTCCTTTCATCCTTATCTAAAATTCTATGTGTAGATTATACTTCCTTACACATTTTCTCCCCTCTTAAAAAAAAAAAAAAGGAAATCAAGCAAATGCCAAGTCTATTTTTATCAAAATACATATACACGCATATAACTGGCATTTTCAAATGGTATTGCATTTTTCTCATGCCAACTAGTTTGCTTAATAAATACTCCCAGAAGACCTGAAGCAGCAAGAAACTTAATAAGAGTTATGAGAAATCACTCTGCAGTAAAATGGTCTCCCCTATACTTTAGCACTAACCACTCTTTTCAGGATTAAGGACATTATAAAAAAGTTGTCATAAAATCAAAGGATATTGAGTGGAAAAAGGGACATGAAAAGTTTTTCTAACTTTCTACATCATCTTATTTTTGTACCTTATTCAAGAACTAATTCCCATTTTAAACTGGAACTCCTGCTCTCCTTGAATTTACTTGAGCAAAAAATGAGGTCAAACTGTTTTTCCTTTTTTATTTGGTCCTTCTAACAGAAAAAAATTTATCATTTTGCAATATCAATTCAGGTCTGTACTGAGTTTAAAAACTCTTAACTCTCTGCAGATTTAGGATTATTTATTTATTTTTTGAGTTGGGGGTCTCACTCTATTTCCCAGGCTGGATTGCAGGGGCACAGTCACACAGCTCATCACAGCCTCGCCCTCCTGGGCTCAGGCAATCCTCTCTCCTCAGCCTCCCAAGTAGCTTGGAATATAGGTATGTGCCAATACATCCAGCTAATTTTTAAATTTTTTTGTAGAGACAAAGTCTCGCTATTTTGTCTAGGCTGGTCTCAAGCTCTTGGGCTCAAGCAATCTTCCCATTCAGCCTCCCAAAGTGCTGAGATTACAGGCATAAGCCACTGTGCCCAACCAAGTTTAGGATTATTTAAAAACATAGTTAAAACATGTTTAAATCAAAGTAGAGCTACTAGAAGAAATGCCAGATGGATGAGTTACTGTAGTTAATTGTACATATAAGAAAAGAAAAAAAAATTTAATTCTGAACAGAAAGATCAGGAATTCTGAATAAATACTCCAAAATTTTAAAAATTTTCTACAGATACTGCCCTTGGCTAGCTTAGTGTTTATTAATTATCTGCTAACATAGTTCACATCACCTAAGTTATAAAGTATATTTTTTGTCTGAGTTTAAAATAAAAGAATACTTTAAAATTATACCAAAAGAAAAGAAATTTTACTGTGCTGTTTTCTCAGATAAAATAATTTCATCTAAATTAATTTTCTAGACAGAAAAATATTTACTATACTTAATTCAGAACATAGGCTATTTTTCATGTTTATGAGTGTATAACTAAAGATGTCAATTTCCAATGAAACAGATAGCATTTTTTATTTGATTGGCAGGATTGGGCTCTCTCTGCTTATGAAATTAACCCAGAAATTGCTACATTTCAATTTTACTTTATTCTTTTCTAGAGTAGTTCCAAATAAATAGTCAAGCAACATTCCAAATTCCATTCCCATTTTTACTCTATGGGGGATTTTTCCTTTGTCACAGAAATGGTGTAGAATGTTTTTATATGCAATTGCCATTTTTATGGAAGACAGCAAAATCATTAGCTAAGGCTCACTTGAAGTTTATGTTTTAATTAGAGTTTTTCATATTTTGGCATCTATATCATTTTATTATAGCCAGCCAAAAATTGAAGACATCTGCTCTCAATGTACTTTCTGAGATTAAAATGTATATGCCCTTGAGAAAATATCAAAGTAAAAAAATTTATATAGTAAAAACAGCATTATCAGAGTATACTGATTATTAGTAATAGACTAAGATTTAAAACAGAGAGCACTCATATCTAAAAAAGTCATCAAAAAACAATAAGATATTTTGATTGTTAAATGTATGCCCTATATGCACCAGGACAGCCTGATTTTTTTTTTTAACAAAAACAATTTGTCGTATAGAGCTATATATAATTAAAATTTACTTTTATGAAAATAATTTCTAGTAATTAATTGCTCAGAAAGAAAATGTAACCTCATTATAAGTGGGTACTTTAAGAATAAAATGAACTTAAACGTAGTCCTAGCACTTAACTTGTTACAGGTATTTATTATATTTAATCTATCTCCTCCTCACTATGCCAGGGATCATGTGGGTTACAGAAATGAAACACGTGTACTTTTCCTTTAGAAACAAAATATAATTGAGACAATAGTAAGCCTCATAAAACCACACTAAATAATAATTGCTCAACTTTGAGATGCCAAGATTGTGTGCTCTAGGAACATATTAAAGCAGTTGTGACTGGAGAAGTCTGCAAAGGGTTCATGAAAGAACTGGGACTTGGTCGGAATCTTGCTAGAAGTCATGGTACAGACAGGATAAGGAGAGGAGAAGCAGCCTGGTGTTTGGGGAGGTTCAGAGAACTGGTAGGAATGAGGCTGAGATGGAAATGGGAGAGTTCTGCAAGCTCAGGAAGTTTCATGTGTGATATGGATAGTGCCCTACATGAAAATGTGCAATTATTTAGGTTGAAGTGCAGAAATGTCCCCATTTAAAAACCTGTGAATTACACCCAGGAGGTCTAGTAAAAACAGGGTAGAAGGAAAGTGGCCCCATAAATGTATTGGTGGAGAGTTGCCATCACCTACTTTTCCGTGCAAACCTGAGTCACCACAATCACAAAGTAACAAAAACAGCGAACACAGCAACATGTAATTGTTAGGTACTACAAATTTCTAAACCACAGTCTGATTTTTTTTTTTTTAAGTAAATTAGACCAAGTGATTTTACTGAACAAAATGTCCCACTGTAGAAAATCATGTGAATTTTAGGTCAAGGAGCTCAGAATGGGGAACATGGATGATAATGTAAATTGGAAGAAGAAAGTGAAATTCCTAGTTAAATAATCATTGTAAACTATATCTTCCAAGCGAAATTATAACTATTCATTTCCATGGCATGCTTAAAATAAGACAGTGCAAACATGTGTTATATAGATCAATTCCATTTTTCCCTTAATTTCTTTAAATATCTTAACTAATATTTGCCTAACCTATAATTCATCTTGTTTTAATTTTCCATCTTTATTTTGTTTTTCATATTTAGGATCTGAAAATTCAGCAATTGTTTGTTTCTGGTAACATTCTCAAATGTTTTATTTGGAATGAACATTATGGGCAGACGATAAAAATCTGTGCTCATTTTTATCACCTCTATCTAACTCCTGAAGTAGACTACACAAAATTCAATAAGAATCCAAATCTACTTATCTTCAGGGTACAATACAAAAGCCATCTATTTATTCAAGTCTTGATTAACAGCATCTATATTTATGAAATGCTCTGGGCTTTGCAGGTGAAAATATTTTATATGAAAACTCAAGTATCATTAAATATTCTGTGATGCTATCACAGTGTTTTGTGTGCATATGTGCTAATGTTCAATGACTTCAGCCCGAGGGCGAATATTCATCATACACTTACAAAACAAAATCTCTTCTTAAGATATGAGTTTACTTTAATGAATAAATCAGAAAGAAAATTATAAAATTGAAGTTACACCAATAGAGTATCTTATGAAATCTTGCTGCTTAATTTTCCATTATATACTGGGCAGTCTGCAACTGCTGCTGAGTAACTGTTAAATATTACCTGAACACATATGTATAATGTCATGAATATTATCTAATATCTATATATGCACGCACCCATAATAGTTCATGCTAAATTTTAACATCTATAGAGGGAATATCTGATTTTTGGCAAATTTTTATTAATAAAGTTAGGCATTTACAAATCTATTATAATTGCAAATATAGAAAATATTCATATTACATATACATACTAATTATCAACTCAAATTATATTTTTGTTTAACCTACTCACAAAGGCACAGTTCCTACTTGAACAAAAGGTGGCAGAAAGTACACTGAGCTAAGAAATGTCTCAGCCTCAGTATTGCTTTTCACTAGCTGTGCATCCTTGAACATATCTTTTCAATCTCTCTGGGCTCCCTTATCTCCAACATCCTTTCTGAACTAAAATCCTGCCATCTGATGATGGTCAATAATGATGATGCTGCTAATGCCTCTGATGATAATAGTAAAATACTCTGACGATAATAGTAAAAATACCTAGTATACACTGAGACCTTAATTATGCATCAGCTACTGCCCTATATGCTTTATATACATTTATTTTCATCTTCACAACAACCTATGAAGTAGATACTTGGAGAATTCCCATTTTATAGATAAGGTTAAATAACTTGCCCAAAGTGAAAGAGATAGTAAGTGGCTGACATTCGAACCCAGGCATTTTGAATCAGAGCCCACACTCCTAACTGCTGTGCCACATTACAATAAACAGTCAACTTTACAATATAACTACAAACAAAGTCCTTGTCAATGAATTTGCTCATAGTTTCATGTTTGCTGGAATTAAGCTAATTTAAATCTTTAGTTGCTAAATCTGTAATTCTCTGCTTATATATGCAACATGTTAAAAGGATTTTACAGATATAAAAAAAATGTGTGAAGGGTGTTGGGTAGTTTTATAAATTTGCATTTTATTTATGAGAAAATCTAAAGCTAAGACCCAGACATTTATGAGACTTCCCAACTACAAAGTTAAGCTTTCTTAAATCCCTTATGAAACAAGAAAAGGCATACAACTCACTAGTCACAAAGCTGAACAACATAGTCAGGATTGAAATTTGGGATTCCTGACTTCTACTCATCTGAATGTTTTACACTGTCAAATCTTTTCTCCAGCCTAGGTCTCTCTGCTGCCTGAGGTCCTGAAAAATCAGATTTAATATACCCAAAGGAAATTCATCATTTTCTCCCCAAACCTTTTTCTCTTAAATTCTTTCTTCTAATCAATGACATCAACAATTGCTTACCTAAGATATGGAAGTCCCTTTCTTTTCTCTCAATCCCACATCATCACTCATCCTATAAATTCTACCTTTAAAATATAGCTCAAATCCATTTATCTTCATTCCCATTGCTGTGACTTAGAGTCTTGAATCATTTGCAGGATATAAAAGGTCCTCTGTGATTGAAAACCATTAACTCACCATATTCATCTCAACTCTTCTGTATCCTAGACTACAGCCATGCCCAACTATTCACAGTTCCTCATACTTTAGCACAAGTTCCGGTTGTGCCTTTGTACATGAAAATTTCTGCCTAGAATTTCTCTCTGTTATAAACACCTCCTTATTCCAAACACTTGTTCTTTCAGAAATGTTTCCTTATCTGTCCCAACCCCAAACCAATCATTCTTGCTTTCTTGTACATGCCCATAACATAGTACCTTTCATATTATAGTTTAAGGGTAGTAAATATCTCCCATTTGATTGATTTTATTCTAGGCTGTGTGCTTTGAATATCTTCTCTAGTCCTTAAAAAAGCAATGCAATGAAATTATTATCCCCACTTTAAAAATGAGGTACTTGAAGCTTAGAAGAGTTAGAAGGCTATATAATTCAGAAGTAGGGGGGTTCAGGTTTAAATTTTTCTAACCTCCAAAACCCATGCTCTTCCCATTTCACCATGTTACTTCTTTAACGATTTGTTCACTGTCGGCTCCACTGGCCATTGTAACCAGTAGAATGCAAATGTATGTCTTATTCAAGGATGGAGACTCAGTACCTAGCACAGGAACTGGCATAGAGGAGGCACTCAACAAATGTCTGGTGAGTAACGAATGAGCCCATGTGGTGTTTGAGTCTTTGAGTCACTAAATAAAATCCTATTGCTATTAACTACCACTTAACTAGGAATGCCAGTTTTATGAACATGACTAATGGGGAAAGAAGATTTGAACAATGTTTATGAGTTTTTAATGTAATTTTTATTGAGTTTTTTGTATCCTAATCATTAATAACAATACTGGTGTGCTTTATCTCCCAACATTATTCAAATTCAATTGGCTTTTTCTTTCAATAAGATGCTTGGGTAATTTATTAATTTCTGTTCTTCCAGAAAGTTTCATCCATTTTCACACAATGATCTAAGTCCTGTTTTATAAAAATATATTTGCATATACAGTTGACATGAGTTTGACTGTATATGTTTGTGTGATCATATTACTTGACTCTTCAAAAAGCAGTATCGATAATCACTAAATGATTTTTAAGAAATAATAAAATACAATCTGGAGTGTTCTTTATTTTAAGAAGGCAAATTGTATAACTTATCTCATAAGTTTACCCTAAAGGTAAGCTTATCCTAAGAATGGGGGCATTCTACTAAATACATTCTACTTTATGAAACTGGCAATTGTGAAATTAATATACTAAGTTCTTGTCATAACTTTATGAAAAACTAGTGTGCTTCATACCATAGCATAAAATAAAGCTAAGTGAATATTTATTTATTTGTCTCAGTCGCCCCTCCACATTTTGAGGACAAAATTAAAGGAGAAAAGGACATGCTGTGAAGACTAATGGATGAAAAGAAATTCTGATTTTAAAGTAGGTCACAGAGAACCTTTTGGCATAGGACATTTGGTATAAAACTTCCATTCTCAAAACATTATGGCTACTTACTTGTTAAAAAACATATCAAAGAATGTCAGAATTCAAGCCTAAAAATCAGTTAAATGTACTCAGAAGACGAAATCTGATCTATGCTATTTCTGTAATCATTCACTAACTGCTGGGGAATACTCTATTGCTTGGACCACACTAACACATGAAGCAGTCATTCACTTGTTCAGCCAATATTTACATTGCATATGTCATAGTTACACACATAATGCAATCTATTACAACCATTCACTCACTACAAGCCTGGGGACTCAACATTGCTCAGTTGACTTTCATTACAAGTATTATCACCTACATTAAGTTTTTAAAATAAAACCAAAAATCTGGCTATGTAAATAACAAAATATGGTAGGGTATGAAATGAAATCCAAATGTCTCTTTTCACACTTCTTCAGCCCCTAATCATTTTCCCCAATATAACTCTGGCTCCCAGTTTCTAGGCATTTGCCTCTACAAACAGATAACTGCTAACTATTTACAAATAAATGGCATGTACTTTCTATTGCTGGATGCTTTAATACCTTTTGTTTGCTTGTTTGCTTTACTATTGCAACAAAAATTATATTGAATTGCTGAATCAACAAGCATGTGAACTTAAGTTTTAATAGATAATTGGCAAATTAAAAATTCCAAAGAGTTGTCCAGATTATACTTCCACCAGCAGTATATGAGAATGCCTGTTCCACCCACATCAGCTGTTATCAAACTTTTCTTCCTCGGGGCCCAACTACATATGCTTAAAAATTGAGAACCTCAAATACTCTTTGTTATGTGAGTTGCATACATATTTACCATATCAGAAATTAAAACAGAATTTTAAAAATGTTTACCAATAAATTTTAAGTAAAAATGATAAATGCATTACATATTATAAATAACATTTTATGATCAATAGCTGTATTTTCCAAATAAAAAGTTAGTGAGGAGAATTTTGTTTTATAAATTTTGCAAATATTTTTCTTATCTGTCTTAAGACAGTTGGATTTTCATATCTGCTTATACATTCTATGTGTTGCAATATGTTGCTTTGCTTGAAGTATATGAAAAAAATCTGACCTTATATAGCAGATCTATAGTTGAAAAAAGGAAGCATACATTAAAAGTTCTTTCAAGTAATGCAGATATTCTTCTTTGATACCATGTGGAATATGAAATCAATGAACTTAATGATTCTATTACACTAAAATATTTTTGTCTTGAGGAATGTATTCATGTTGTACATTCAAATAGATAATTACTTATGTGTGTTTTTGTAAGATAATGTATTAGTCATTTAGAAAATATCAGTTCACTAAGTTACACAAATCTTTCTTTCTTTTTTTTTTTTTTGAGTTGGAGTCTCACTCTGTCGCCCAGACTGGAGTGCAGTGGCCGCTCCTGGCCACTGCAGCCTTGACCCACTGGGCTCCGCCAATCCTTCCACCTCAGCCTTCCGAGTAGCCGGGATTACAGGCATGTGCTACCATGCCCGGCTGATTTTTTTTTAATTTATTGTAGAGATGCGGTCTTGCCAAGTTGCCCAGGCGGGTCTCGAACCCGCAGGCTCAGGCAATCCACTCACCTCAGCCTCCCAATGGCATGGGATTATGGGCTGAGCCACCAAGCCCGGCTCACAAATCTTTCCAATGTTATCTTATTCCATCATACAATACTTTAAAATCACATCTATATCACCATTGATCTCTTCAGAAATGTTTTTAAGTATTGAGAAGCTCTCAAGCAAATGGTGGAAGATACGTGTTTCCTAAAAGTCAGAATATTGCTGAAAAGCTTAATTCTGTCATTGGCAACAAATGTCATTAGTTGTTTTCCTTGAAGCGATAGGTTCACTTCATTAAATTCTGAGCAACCATCTTCTAAATACCAAAGTCTGAATAACAATAGTTTGTCACTCTTTCCATTAAAAATGATGAAGCTGGGCTTGGTGGTTCAGCCTGTAATCCCATGCTTTGGGAGGCTGAGGTGAGTGGATTTCCGAGCCCGTGGGTTCGAGACCTGCCTGGGCAACTTGGTGAGACCTCATCTCTACAATAAATCAAAAAATTAGCCGGGTGTGGTAGCGTGAGCCTGTAGTTCCAGCTACTTGGAAGGCTGAGGCAGAAGGATCGCTGGAGCCCAGCAGGTCGAGGCTGTGGTGGCCGGGAGCGGTCACTGCACTCCATTCTGGGCGACGGAGTGAGACTCCAACTCAAAAATCAAAACAAAAGAAAAAAAACCAATGTTTCATGAAAAGTGGCTAGTTTAGCTGGCAACTCAGCAGCACAAGTAGTTTGCCTCAACAAATATTGTACTTCAAAATGTGGATTCCCATTTCGTCACACAAAATATTAAAAAGAAAATTTCATTAAATCTCATCCTTTGGATACAATTAATAATTTTGCTCCATCATCATTTTATTTTTGTTTTTTTAGAGAAAGTCTCTTGCTCTGTCACCCAGGCTGGAGTGCAGTGGCATGGTCATAGCTCACTGCAGTCTTGACCTCCTGGACTCAAGCTATCCTTCCATCTCAACCTCCAAAATAGCTAGGACTACAGGCATGTGCCACCACACCTGAGTACATTTTTGTATTTTCTTGTAAAGATGTGGTCTCATACTGTTGTCTAGGCTTGTCTCAGATTCCTGGCCTCAAGTGATCCTCTCAAACATTCTAAAACCCTGACATGAAGGGCATTCTTAAGCAAAGCTGGAATGTATTTTTTTTTCCATGCCAACATATGATAGAGATGAAACAATGACCAGTAGTTTAAATTGGTGCCACTGTTTTTATTTGTGTTAGAATACTAGGAAGTCTTTCCATCATTGCTTTTGTGCCATTAATGCCAATATCAACACAGCGAAAATGACAAATATCTTAATATCTTACAAAAATCATTTTGGCATCACAGACCCCCTGAAGTGTTTGGGGATACCCAGGAGTTTATAAACCATGTTTAGAACACTGTAGTCCTATATCATCTCTATTTCAAATCTGAGGAAACTGAGGTTCAGAGATTAAGTAACCTACCCAAGACAATTATTAAAAAACACAGTAGAAATGCAAACCTAGGCATTCTGTCTGTAAGTTCTTGTCCTTGATGACCAAGCACACTGTTTAGGAGACCTTTCTATTGATTGCCAGTACTAATACAAAATTTTCCTTACCGAAATTTCCCAATGGTCCTTGCTTTGCCCTCTGGAATTATAACATACATTCACTCATCAAGCATTTATTAAGATTGCTTCTACTATGATCCAGGGTCTGAGCCCCATGATAAGGATGCCAAAATGAATAAGGTATTGTCCTCACTTTCAAGGATTTCACAATTGACTGGAGAGACAAATGTGCAAACAAATGCCTATAATGCTGTGTGATAAATGCTATAATAGTACTTTGTGCAAAGTATTTTGGAAGCATAGAAGAGAGAGTGATTAATTCTGCCCAAAGAGGAGAGTAGCTGGGATCAGGGGCTTAACAGCAAGAGTGCATTTTAGTTGGACTTGAGGGATAAACACATCTAATCCCTTTATTCACAGGATAGTCCTTCACATACTTGAATGCAATTACTGTGAATTCTGCATAAGTTTCCACTACTTCGAATTAAATATCTTCAGTGCCCTCAAGAATATATTGTGAAGATGAATATAGAAAGCAAATCCCATATTATGGGAAACACCTCCTGAAACTATGTATTGATCCTTCTTCTGCAAGGTTATATGCACATTTATTAACATCAGTCAGTAATTAATCATGAGAGAGTTGGACAAAGTTTTATCTAATATCCAGACGGCTTGTTCTAAACAACTCAAAACAAATGTGCAAACTGAACAGCTTGTTCCCAAAGTATCCTATCCAGAATTTTTTGTTATCTTTCCTCTAAGCCAGAGGTCAGCAAACGTTTTCTATAAAGAACCAGATATTTCAGGAGTTGTTGGTCAATCTCTGACTACTATTCAGCTCTGCTCTTAGTAGAGTGACAACAGCTATAGACAATATGTAAATGAATGGGCAGGGCAATGTTCCAAAAAAACCTTTACAAAATTGGCAGTGAGTCAGATATGGCCCACAGGCCATAGTTTGCTGTCTCCTGCCCTAAGCCATCTTTCTTCTTGTGTCCTCCCTCCTTCCACTTCATAGTGGAAAGAACATTAGATCTGGAATCAACAGAACTTTTAATTCTACTCTTGCTAATAACTAGCTGTATGATCTTAAGCAAACTGCTTTACTACCCTGACACTGTTTCTTGTGTCAAATCAAGGATCTTTAGATTATATGATCAATAATGGCTCCTTTTAAATTCCAAAGAATCACTACAGAATATGTCTTCCTCCCCACCCCTGATATTCCTAAATCATTCCATCACAAATATTGTAAGAGGCTGACAAAAATGGATGTGGCCTTAGGTGATACTAAAAGAAATATACATCTCAAATGAAGACAGGGCAGACCTGGTCCACTCCACACAGGTCAAAGCACATGTAAAGTCCAATTATGAGTAAAACACTTACAAGACTGTCCAGAGTAAAATAGTCAGAGACCTAAAAAATTCTGGAAATTTTACAAAATAAGATATGGTTAAAAAACTGAGCAAAGAGTAGAAGGCAAAACTTTAGTGAGCATAAAATTACTTTTCAAATGCTTGGACTCAAACAAACATTGAACCCTATATAAAATATTCTAGGCTTAAATGATATTTTTGAATCCTGAGCTATGACGGACAATAAGTTCTATGCCTTCTGAATCTTCCTAGTCACTACAGTCTATAAAGTTATTGCTAAAACAGCATTAGAAGTAACATTATTTTTAATACTTCATATTTGTATAGCTACTTAGAGTTTATATCTATGTATTATAAATCATTCAAGCTTCCTGACCAGATGAGATTGGCAAAGATGAGTATTATTATTTCCTCTTTATAAACGGAGGAGCAGAAATTCAAAAAGATTATTCTGCACCTAGAAGATTCTGGACTAAACAACATAAAACGGGGAGGGGCTAAAGCTAAGCTCCCAAATCAGCTTAGAAAATGTAGACTGAAGACTAAAAACAGACATCACCAAATATTTTATAGAACATCATCTCCTTTATAAATTCTAGGAGGAAGGAGAGCTTGGGGGAGTGAGATATAACAGCTTAACAGCTTCAAAGCTTTAAATTTGGAAATAGTTGCCTAGCATTTTGCTTTAGCTGTTAGTGCTCAATTTACCTAGTTTTTCTGTTAAGTGCTTCAACCGCATGTAAATGCTTTATGAATTTAGCTCATAAAATGTCTGAGGGGTGGTGTTCTAAAATAAAACAACTCCAACTGAGAAGGATTCTAAAAGCGGAAGATATTCCTTTCCATTTGATTGGTCTCAGATAAATGTCTTATTCTTAGGGGAAAAAAAACAAAAAACAAAAACAAAAGAAAAAAAAAACCCCAAGCATCAGTGAATAATTCAGATCACTAAATGGCATGAATAGATTAATATTGTAATGTTATACTTGCCTTTTACCCAGACACAACTTTGAGTATAATAAATTTAGTTTCAGAACTGGAAATCCTAAAGATTCTGCATTTGGTTTCTTTTTTACATATGTATAATTAACTTTATCTTTGAAGGTTCCTGAAGGTTGTAGAGGGCAGAAGAAATGTATTTTTGTTAAAATGAGCCAATCTGTGGGAGGCCTCCACAGTTTTCTACACAGAAAACTACAAAGAGATTTGAGAAAGAAGCAATATTGAAGCTAGTTTATCCAAAGAAAAAGGATATTATGGATGGGGAATTTCATCTCAGCTTTTTTTTTCCCCCCATGGGCATTGAGGATACTAATAAGGGAAAGTAGCTAGGGCAAGTCACATGTGTGCTTGGTGTTATTCCCTTCCCCCACCCTTCACATTTTCATAGATTAAGTTAGATTATTTATCACCAACATCCCAGTTTACCTTGTATGAGAAAAGAAGTTAAAAAAAAATGACCTGTGGCATCCTTGGGAAGGAAAAAGGGACATTCAAGTCTTGTGTGGAGAAATTGAGAGAATTTACGGGTTGACAATATGCATGTGAGTGTCATGCCTTTTTAGCATAGTGAGGCTCCTTCACATTCCTGTGCACTATTTCCTTCTAGAAACTCAGGTTCTCCAAGGCTGTGGCTGGGAGAGGCAGCATTCAGGACAATGGTGTTGGATTTTACACGAGAATTTGTTTCTGAAAACATCAGCTTAGACAGTGAAAAAGACCAGAAACCAAAATGCCCTTGAAGATCCCTTATAGTTTCCCTAATAGGCATGGTTTTATATATATGCCCTATACTATAATTACACATAAAATATAACATACTCAAGAGGATAATGTTTATAATAATGAAAGCCATCTTGTACCCTCTTCAAAAAAAAAAAAAACATTGAAATATTTCAATTTTAGAAACACACTCCGTGTGTGAAGATGCTAATACCATGAGGTCACTCTGGGGTCATGGTATCCTTAAGAGCAATGGAGAACAAATTGTCCTGTTTCTAATGCCAGACCCGTTCTCTCTTTTCCTTTCTTTATATTCTTTCTCTCTTCCCTTCATCGCTCTTTCTGACCAGCTATATTTGAAATCAAGTAACCTGGATACTCTGAGACACTCCAAACCATTTTGATCCTTACTGCAGGCACCAGTTTCCTATGGCTGCCATAACAAATTACCACAAACTGAAAGCAACGTAGATCAAACACAGGCTTGGAACAACACAAGTCTGTTATCTCACGGTTCAGTAGGTCAGAAGTCAGGGTTGGTCACCCTGGGTTTCCTAAGGATGAAATTAAAGTGTCAGCCAGCTGGGCTCTGGGGGAGAATTCACTTCCAAGCTCATTCAGGTTGTTGGCTGAATTCAGCTCCATGTAGAGGTAGGAGGGAGGTCCTGTTTCCTCACTATTTATGGATCGGGGTTGTTGGCAGCTTCTTAAGGCCCCCCACATTCTTTGATTCCTGGCCTTCCCCTACCCTTAAAATCCTTGTCAAAAATGGTTTCAGTCCTTCTCCTGCTTCAAATCTTTCTACCTTCCCTTCTGCCTTCTAACTCTTCTACCTGCCTGCTTTGCTTTTAAGGGCTTGTGCAATTTCATTGTATATTGGACCCACCTGGAAGAATCCAGGTTCTTTACCTATTTTAAAATCAGTTGATTATTAACCTTCATTCTGTCTGCAAAGTCTTTTCACAGCAGTACCTAAATGAATATTTGATTAAATAACTCAGGAATGGGAATCTTGAGGAAACAACTTGAGTGTTCTTTCTATCAACAAATTCTTGGTCTCTCAAACATACTTTCTTATAGTCCCTTAAATATATTGCACATTTAGCCAAAAGACACAGGCAGCCAATTTGGTAAATAAGAACTTATTTGCAAAATGAAAAGTCAAGTGAAAACTTATCAAAGAGGCTGTTATGAGAGGAAACAAATATTTGAATAAAACCATAAAGAGTTATAATAGCAAGAATAAAAATAAACATGCACTAAAGGAAGAATGCTCTGGCCTGGCAAAAATGCTAGAGGGAAGGGACCTGCAGAAGCTTCATTTGTTCTCTAGACATTTGGGATCACTGATTTATTTAGAGATGCCCAGGTGTTACTTCTTGCCAGGCAAGGTCCAAAATGCTTAGCGCTTGCTTAGTGCTTTAAAACAAACAGGCCTCTGAGACTTGTTAAAGGGTTAGGTGAAAGTCCTTAATTGAATCAAAGATTCCAGCTGGGTTTTGAAAAACTTGCCTCCAAACCGATTTGACTTAAAAACCACTCTGTCATTCCGATTTTAGCCAGTTTTTGCACTACACTATCTTCATCCTGGCATATTCATGGGTTTTGCTAAATACATCTAAGCAAAGTAAGCCATGCTGGAGTTCAGGAGTTCCCAATGGATGACACATTTCTTCTCCTCTAGCCACTGGTCGTAGACCACTCTCTTCAGCTGACAAACCTGCCACCGCTAATTTTTCACAATCTAAAAGGGGCTGCTGATGGCATGATTTGTAGTTGTTCTTGGTTTGGTGGTCATCGGTCAACTCAGAACATTGTGAAGCCCAAGTCCTGTGCTGTGCACCTTCCCACACACTCCCAAAACTGAGCTTATACCACATGAACTGCCACTTAATCCATGACAGGTATGTTACAGATATCTGACAATAATAATAGTGAAAAGTTTTGTTTTTTTTTTCCACAAGTACCACCAAGAAACTTCGTAGGAATTCTATTTTGTCATAAAGACAAAAATCACTGAAAAGAATGAGAATGCAGGGGGAGAATTCAGTTTTCCTTGATCATGTGAATGATATAAACATATAGACATGAACATAAAAGTAGTCGTGACTTTTCCAATGACCTGGGAGTTGACTTTAGGCAACCAGACCACTAGAAGAAGGAGTAGGAGAGGTTTCTCTGTCTTCCTAGTACATTTCATGACCTATTTACCTCTGGGAATTCTATGGGTATTGATAATGTCCTGCTCCCAACTACCACATTCTACCTCATACACAAGATGCAATCAATATGCCTTGAATGCCTTGCTTCTTATTTAATACAAAGGAGAAAGTTTATTCCATTATTAATTAACTTGCAGTCATAAAAGATACTCCAAAACAAGGAAAAGGGTAGCTCTCAGAAGAGCTCTAACTATTAAATCAAAGTATTTGTAATTGAGTGACTCCTGCCACCTAGGGGCACTCTTAGACCATTTGGGGGCATTGCTGATTTCTAGAGACTTTATAGTATATTCACTGAGGCAAAAACAATAATTTTAATCCTTCAGTTTTTTCAGAAGTTCAATATGAGAAAGATCCTTTAAAGCAATGACCATTTCTGTGCCCTTTTCAATAAAATAACTTGCACAATAAACACTGCATCTTGTGTTAAAGAAGGCCTAATAGATAGAGCCTTCTCCTGGTAAATTTCTCCTGGATTTCAACATTAGCTCAGGTGTCTAAACCCATCCCAGCCCTTTGGTTTTATTTGGCTAGTGAATCTTTTTTGGTTTCAGGTTTGAATTCCTTTGAATAGGGCAAACACAAGCTGCACCATTCTCTTTAATTCACATCCAGCCCCTTCATTCATTTACTTATCAGCCTGACCCATGTGGACCTGAGGTGAATATAAAAGTTCTCCTCAAGTAAACAATAAAAACTAGATAAACTAAATTCATTTATTTTTTGCTTTAGTTGCCAAGAACTTCAGAATTAAATTGAGTCTTCATTTATGTTATTAAAGTCATTTGAAGTTGCTTCAACATCTTTCTCCTTATAATTTCATTGGCTGCTCTGAGTTTACTTAGAAGTTTCTATCTTTTTACTGTAATTTAATTTTAAAGCTTCCTCAAATATTCTTTATAAATAATAAATCTTAAATGTAGCTTTTAAATTGGGACCTCTACAGAAATATATCAGATGTAGTTACCACTGGACTACATTCTAGCATATAGCATAGCCATTCTGTCATTTAAGAAATGGCCACCAGACATAAATCAGCCATCAGCCATATTAATTCAAATAAACTAAGAGACGCGTCATCATATATATATATAACATATATAATATATATATTATATATACACACATTAGCCAAAACCATTCCTGAAAAACATTCCTTATTAGTATCCTAGCAATTGATTATCTGGGGGATTGTACCAGAAGGAATAGGACAACCACTGGGAGGAAGAAAGCTTTGGTCCTTCCAACTATACCACTAATACACCATCTTGGACAAAAGAACTAAATCTTTGGGTTTACAGATTTTGTAGTTTATTATCACATACTTCAAAACTTAACTCTTGAGTTCCAGCAAGGTTGAAAAAAAGAAAGTAACAGCAGGTGATGGGACAGAGTATGAAAATTGACTACAATTGGGGATTTTCCTCTGTTACAAAGATAAAGTGTAGGGATTTTTAAATATTTAAGAGAAAGCATACAAGAATTGACCACTGTTAGAAGTAGTGACTTTCTCCAAAACCCTGACTTTTGCAGAGCAAAGCATAATCTAACATATATAACTTTTCCCATCTGCCAGAAAGCCACATGCTTGCTATGTAACCAGTCACCCTCAGAAGGACAGATTACAGGTAAACACTGAGAGCCATCAGCCATGGTGGGCAGCAGGTGGACACATTCACCTGAAAATTTATCCCAGAGAATGACTTGTCACCTGTGCCCCCCAGGCTCATGTCACCACCAGAGCACCTCAGACAGGAAAGGTAGAACACAGGTAACTAAATCAATTACCACTAGTGCTCAGAGCAGGAAAAGTAATTGTTTCACTAAACAACAACAAAACATAAACTTTGTTGCAAAAGGCACAAAAGAGATTTGGTCCAGAGACTCATTTCAGGGGACAACGTGAAAGAATATGCCAGGGTAGGAGGTAATATTGTGATATACCTGGATAGGAGATAGTATGACTCTATCACTGTATGCTGAAGAATAAAGGAGTTTATTACCTGAGGCCAAAGGTCTGATCCACCTATCTAATATGGGGAATGGCAGAGCTTTTTACGACTCTGAAATTTTTGTCTTCAGATCTCTCAGATTACCAAAGACTCTTAGAAAGCTGCCAAGAAGCTTCTCTGGTTCATCAACCTGCTCTCCCCAAATATCCCAAACATCCAAGGACAACCATAAAGTGGAGAAAACAGCCAGGAAAACGAACTGTTTGGTTGTAAATTTCAGATTATTTCTCCAAAATGAAATACCTGCCTTTGCTCCCTGAAGGTAGTCCTGTGTTAAACTTAGTAGTCTGTTTTCTCCCCAAGTCTCTTTTTCTTTCTGTGTAAATTCACTGGGTAGAAATGACATCTATTGTTTTTTTTGTATGTGTGACACTGTATTCAATAAATGCTAAATAATAGAGGATCAGAGATCTTTTTAAAAATTCTGTTCATTATCCTCATTATTTTATCTTGTTCTTCTCATTTAAAACATCTTTCTTCAAATGGCTCACATTAAGGGGAAAACAGGAGAGTTACTATCTACCCTAGTGGGTCACTGACTTTGTAGAGCACAGCATATGCTGAAATGAACATGGTAATTACATTTCGACCTAGGGCAACACCCAATTGTTCACTGTCATTTGTAGCTAGGAGCACCTACAAATGACATATATTAATGAATAATAGATCCCGTGGTGAGTTAATAGGATAACAAATCTCAGTTTTGCATAAATTGGGGGAGAGGGGAACTGAGTTCTTTGTAAACATATGACCTGGTAGGAGAAAATTCCTGTAAAAGTAGGTTAGAAATGATAAGGTTGAGTTAATGTTGGCCCCTGTATGCCCTCTGTTTTGTCAGCCTACTCAGTTCATACATCTTCAGTTGACTGTTTTCCAGAATTTCTTTGAGAGTAAAACCTGAATTTAGAAGTATTGTTTGGGGAGCGGGAGGACACACATGAACACACATGGCAAAATTCTCTCATGCATTATAAGTTATTTAAAAATTCTGTTAAAAACCTCTGTGGCCCTAGGCCTTCAGTTTTTTGACCTTATGCTTTAGTTGGCTGATATATAACAAAACATAAAGCAGATATATAGCAAAACATAAACAAAACATAAAGCTGATATATAATAAAACATTAATAAAATACTATTTGATTTTTGCCCATTAAATTGAAAAAAAAAAATGAAAGATTGATAAATCCATTACTTGTAAAGATGCCCAGGAGGGTGTAGGGAAAATTTCCTTTACTACTGATGGCTATGTAAAATGCCACCACCTTTCTGGAAAGTAATGTGTTAATAACGTCCATTACAATTTAAAAGTAAAGATATCTTTTGAATCAAGCAATCTCAGGTTGAGGAATTTTTCACACAAATATAAATACCTAAAGATTTATGTACAAAGTTGTTTATTGAAGTACTGTTAGTAGTGCACAAAGCTGACAAAAACTTGAATGCTTAACAAAAGAGGAATAATTAAATAAAAAATAGAATACATTCATATTATGAAATATCATACCGCTATTAAATAGAATTCTATCTACAGGTATTGATATCAGCAGAATGTCCATAATACATTGTATAAAAAGAAGCAAGTTACAGAATATGTGTATAGTATTCCAGTTTAGGAAGGAAGAGAGAAAGGGAAGAGGAAAGAAGGAAGAGGAGTGGGAGAACAGGGAGGCAGAAAGGGGGAGGGGGAAGGAGAGAGAAAAGGGGAGAGAAAGGGAAAGAGAGACCCAGAGAAAGAAAGGCGAAGGAAAGGGAGAAGGTGAGAGAAAGAGGTAAGGGTAGGAAATTTGCAACCTCTTTACGTATGTGTCTATCTTTATATGGAAATAAAGAAGAAATGCTATGCTTCAGATGATTGTAACACCTGTTACCCAGAGAGATGAGACTGGAGGGGGGAAGACGAATTATTATTAATTTTTCTTTATATGCCTCTTGAGGGTTTTATTTGGTACACAGAGCATGACTTACTATTGTTGCACAACATTGTTCAAAAAATTGTAACCCAATGAAGAAGATAGGTTGAGGCAGAACTATGTAGGGACCTCCAACTACTGAGAAGGAATCACTATGAAGATATGAAATGAATGGAGAGTGGAAAGGAGGAGGGGAGGGTACTGTATACTAAAAGTATATTTCTGAATGAAAGTGGAGACTAAAAGGTGCTTTCCTTCCTAGTGAGAATCCCAGCATATATGTTGGACATGAAAATGCCCAGAAGGCCTAGAATAGAGTCTTTGATTTCTACCTGTAAATTATAATTTATACATTGAAAATGACTCTCTTGAGAGATCAACAGACCATGTAAGAACATATTGTTTCTATGACTAGACAAGGGAAAGGCACCGAATTTGTATTTGCCTAATGAATTTCTGGAATAGCGATCTTTTTAAATTTATATTTTTATTTCAATAGCTTTAAGAGGTACAAATAGTTTTTGTTTACATAGATGCATTGTACAGTGGTGAAGAAATCTGGGCTTTAAGTGTACCTACCACCTAACCTGTGCATATTGTATTCAATAGGTGATTTTTTTTCATCTCCCCAGCCCTTCCCATCCTCCTGCTTCTGAGTCCCCACTCTCTATTTTACTATTCTCTATGCCTTTGCAGACCCTTAGATTAGCTTTCATTTACAAGTGAAAATATGTAACATTTGGTTTTCTTTTCCTGCATCAGTTCACACAGGATGTTGTTCCCAATTCTATCCAATTTACTACAAAAAACATATATATTTCATTCTTTTTGATAGATGAATGGTATTCCATAGTGTTTTTACACCACATTTTCATTATCCACTGATCGGTTAATAGGCATTTAGGTTGATTCCACATCTTTGCAATTGTGAGTTGTGCTGTGATAAACATACGAGTGCAAATGCCTTTTTTGTATGATGATTTCTGTTCCTTTGGGTAAATACCTAGTAGTGGGATTGCTGGATCAAATGGTAGATCTACTTTTAGTTCTTTTAGAAATCTCCATACTGATTTCCATAGAGGTTACACTAATCTGCACTCCTACTAACAGTGTATAAGTATTCCCTTTTCAATGTATCTGCACCAACACTTAATGAGCTTTTGATTTTTTAAAGAATGGTCATTCTGACTGGTATAAGGTGGTATCTCCTTGTGGTTTTAATTTATATTTCCCTTACAATTATTCATGATGAGCATTTTTTCATGTATTTGCTGGCCATTTGTGTATCTGCTTTTGAGAAATGTCTGTTCATGTCATTTGCCCAATTTTAACGGGTGTTATTGACTTTTTTCTTTGCTGATTTTTTTAGTTCCTTATAGATTATGGATATTAGTCCTTTGGCAGATGTATAGTTTATGAATGTCTTCACCCCTTCTGTAGATTACCTGTTTACTCTGTTGATTATTTCTTTTGCTGTGCAGAAGCTTTTTAATTTAGTTCAGTCCTACTTATTTATTTTTGTTTTTGTTGCATTGGCATTGGAGGTTTAGCTATAAATTCCACATTGAGGTCGATGTCCAGAGTTTTTCCTAGGTTTTCTTCTAGAATTTTTATGGTGTCAAGTATGACATTTAAGTCTTTATCTTGAGTTAATTTTTTTGTATATGGGGAGAGATGGGGTTCTAGTTTCATTTTTCTACATTAGCTATCCAATTTTCCCAGCACCATTTGTTGAATAGGGTGTCATTTCCCTAATGTATGTTTTTGTCTGCTTTGTCAAAGATCAGTTGGTTGTAGGTATCGGGTTTATTTCTGGATTCTCTATTTTGTTCAATTGGTCTATGTGTCTGCTCTTGTACCAGCAACATGCTGTATTGGTTACTACAGCTTTGCAGTATAATTTGAAGTCATATAATGTGATGCCTCCTGATTTGTTCTTTATGCTTAAGATTGCTTTGGCTATTCTGGCTCTTTTTTAGTTCCATACGAGTTTTAAGACTGTTTTTTCTAAGTCTGTGAAAAATGATGTTGGTAGTTTGATAGGGATTGCATTTAATCTGTAGATTACTTTGGGCAATATGGTAATTTTAATAATATTGATTCTTCCAGTTCATGGACATGGGATGTTTCTTCATATGTTTGTGTCCTCTACAATTTCTTTCATCAAAGTTTTGTAGTTCTCCTTGTAGAGATCTTTCACCTCTTATATTCAATATATTCCTAGGTATTTTAGCTTTTGGCTGCTATTGTAAATGGAACTGAGTTCTTGATTTGATGTTCAGCTTGGATCCTATTGGTGTATAGCAGTACTACTGATTTGTGTGTGTTGACTTTGTATCCGGAGACTTTACTGCAATCATTTATCAAGTCCTGGAGTCTTTTGGAGGTCTTTAGAATTCTCTAGGTATAAGATCATATTGTCAGTATACAGAGATAGTTTGATTTCTTCTTTTCCAATTTGGCTGCCTTTTCTTCTTTCTTTCTCTTGCCTGATTTCTCTGGCTAGGCTTCCCAGTATGATGTTAAATAGAAGTGGTATTAGGTGCATATATATTTAAAATTATTATATATTCTTGTTGGATTGTCTCCTTTATCATTAAAAATAACCTTCTTTGTCTTTTTTCACTGTTGTTAATTTAAAGTCTTTTTTTTTTTTTTTATCTAAAATGAAAATGGCTACTCCTGCTCATTTTGCTCATTTGTGTGGAATATTTTTTTCTGCCTCTACTTTGAGTCTACTGGAGTCTTTGTGTGGTTAGTGTGTCTCTTGAAGGCAGCAGATATTTAGATTGTGGTTTTTTTTTTTTTTTTTTCATTCTGCCAATCTATATCTTTTACATAGGGCATTGAGACCATTTACATTCAGGGTTAATAATGATGTGTAAGGTTCTATTCCATTTATCATGTTGATTGTTACCTGATTGCTCCCCCACCCCATTTTTCTGTATTGTGTTGGTATTCTATAAGGTTTGTGAGCTTTGTAATTTCCAATGTTTTTTTATTGATGTATTTTGACCTTTTGCTTCAGTATTTAGAACACCTTCTAGTATTTTTTGTAGAGCTTGTCAAACTGGTCCCTCAGTGCTTGCTTGTCCAGGAAATACTTTATTTCGCCTTCATTATTAAGTTATAAAACTTAGTTTTGTGGGATACAACATCCTTGGCTGACTGTTATTCTGTTTGAAAAGATTAAAGATAGATCTCCATTCCCTCTGGCTTGTAGGGTTTCTGTTGAAAAACCTGTTGCTAGTCTGATAGGTTTACCTTTATAAGTTATTTGATGCTTTTGTCTTACTGCTCTTATAATTCTTTCCTTCACATTAATTTTGCATGATCTGATGACTCTATGCCTTGGGGATGACCTTTTTGCAATGAAGCTTCCAGCTTATATCTGGATGTTTAAATATCTGGCCAGGCAAGGTAAGTTTTCCTTATTTTCTCAAATTGGTTTTCCAAACCTGTTGCTTTTTCTCCTCTTTCTTAGGAATACCTATGATTCCTAGTTTTGGATGTTTTACATAATCCCATATTTCTTGGAGACTTTTCAGTGTTCTCTTGATTCCTTTTTCTTTATTGTTGTCTGATTGGGTTAATTCAAAAGCCTTGCCTTCAAGTTCAGAGATGCTTTCTTCTATTTGTTCTAGTCTACTATTAAAGCTTTCCACTGTATTTTGTACTTCCCTAAATGAATCTTTCATTTCCAAAATTTCTGCTTTTTTTTAAGTTTGTATCTTTTTGGATAGTTTTTCATTCACATCCGGAATACATACATTTTTAAAATTTATATTGGTTTTTAACTTTCTTTGGGACCTCATTAAACTAACAAGCTTCTGCAAAGCTAAAGAAACCATCAAGAGAGTAGGGAGACAGCCTACAGACTGGGAAAAAGTATTTGCCAACTCCAGATCGGACAAGGGCTTAACATCCTGGATCTACAGGGAACTC
>CAUYQG010071089.1:0-18340 GCA_963574415.1 Tarsius wallacei | reverse complement strand
TTAATTACTAACATGGTTTGGCATATGTTTATGTTTATTAACTGTTTATTTTTCTTCTTCTGTGAGTGCCTTATTTTTCTCTGAATTTTACTGCTGCTTTCAACCTAATTTTTTGGGTGACAAAGCCTTTCCTATTGGTTTGTGATTTGGCCTTTTTTATATAATATGTTCTACATACTAAACTCTGTTAAAAGTTATTTATTTTATTTAATTACTCATTTCTGTGTCAATGTTATGTAAATTTAAGCATTTAAGTTCTATATTTTTACTTTATTATATTGTACCATGAGCCTAACTTTAATATTTTCTTTGTTCAGAATTTTATAACATATTATCATCTCTATTTTTATGGTTTAAGGTCAGAGTAATATTTATTAAGCTAAAACGTTTTATATGTTTATTATTAAATATCTTTTTTAATGTTGTTTCACTCAAATGACATGTGGTTCTCTAATATCTTAAGAAAATGATGTGTTTTTTTTTATTTCAAATATTTTACAAGAAGAAAATATTTCCCAGTTCCCTTTTCTGTGCTAGTTCTCTATTCTTACAATTCATAAAGTTTGATATATAGATAACAACATAAAACTGCACCAAAAACAATGTATTTGAGAAGAAAAAAATATTGAACAGTGAAATTATGTAAGTATACTATATTTCTATATTTCTTTTCTTTTTTGTATATTTTGCTGGAATTGTTTTTATTCAGACCGCCCCCTCTTTTTTTGAAAGCAGGATTTATTGAGGGGACCCAAAGGGGTTGCCCAGAACTTTTTAAAATTCTACTTTCTAAAGTGTAGCCATATTATCCATATAATTCTCAATTCTATGTAGAAAAAGGAGATGCATATTATAAAGAGTGCAGACTAAATAGAGAAGAAATAAATCAATTTTAGTTTTATTTTCAAAACGAGCAGAGACAACATTTTACAAATTACTATGACCCAAGACAGTAAACCATGTAATAAAAGGAACAGCTAGCAATTTTGGTCAGGGAATATCTTTTAGAATATAAATCTGTGAATTCTGTATTCTGTATAGTTGCTAATAAAAGTTCAATTCTTCCTCCCCCACTTATGTGTTTCTTCTTTATTACTGATTATCAAAGATTTTTATGAAACTTAGAATATGTAGAAAATGGACTACTCATTTTTTATTTATTTTTATTTTTTTGTGAGTTGGAATCTCACTCTGTCGCCCAGACTGGAGTACAGTGGCCGCAGCCTCGACCTGCTGGGCTCAGGCGATCCTTCCAAGTAGCTGGAAATACAGGCGCGTGCAACCACGCCCAGCTAATTTTTTGATTTATTGTGGAGATGAGGTCTCGCCAAGTTGCCTGGGCAGGTCTCGAACCCACGGGCTCAGGCAATCCACTCACCTCAGCCTCCCAAGGCGCGGGATTACAGGCTGAACCACCAAGTCCAGCTCAGATAACTCATTTTAATGAACTTATTTTATGCTATTTTGAACTTTTGGTGTTCATAAAAATAAAACATATATTTGATATTATTTAATGATTTTGGATTACCATTAAATCTTTTCATAATTGATAAACTGCAAGCATTCATGACAACTACAAAAAAACAAAACAAAACAAAAACAACTTTTCTTTGGCCTACTTAGCTAGAAGTGAAGTTTACCCTTGGTTCCACCCTGTAATATTAACACAGAGATAGTTCTTAATTTTTTTACATTTTTGACCTTATGCTTTAGGATGTAACACACACACACACACACACACACACACACACACACATCAGATTTGTTTAAAAACTAGGTCTGACCATACCACGTGGTAGTTTCTGCCTGTATTCTCATAGTAAGATTTAATTCAGAGTCTCATGTGGCAGTCATGAGGAAAAGTCTTAATGGTCTTACTAGAAAAATAATTTAAAAGTTTATTACACTCAATTAATTGAACAATTAGTACAGATAATCTGTTCCCTGATTTCTTTCAACAAAGCTGAATGAATTGCCTAATCACCATTGAAGAGACAGGTATTTACGTTAGACTTTCTCTTTAATAAATACTTCAAATACTAGCCGGGCTCGGTGGCTCAGCCTGTAATCCCGCGATTTGGGAGGCTGAGGAGAGTGGATTGCCTGAACAGGCGGGTTCAATATCCACCTGGGCAACTTGGCAAGACCTCATCTCTACAATAAATCAAAAAAATCAGCCGGGCGTGGTAGCGCATGCCTGTAATTGCGCTACTTGGAAGACTGAGGCGGATCGCCGGAGCCCAGCAGGTTGAGGCTGCAGTGGCCGGGAGCGGCCACTGCACTCCAGTCTGGGTGACAGAGTGAGACTCCAACTCAAAAAAAAATTAAAAAAAATAAAATAAAATTTCAATTTCATTTAGTTCTGCTTTGATCTCATCATTTCTTTTCTTTTGCTAACCTTGAGTTTGGTTTGTTCATGTTTTTCTTGTTCTTTAAAGTGTGATGTTAGGTTGTCCATATGAGCTCTTTCAGTCTTATTAATGTAGGTCTTAAGTACTACAAATTTTTTTCTGAGCACAGCTTTTGCTGTGTCCCAGAGGTTTGCTGTTGCCATTTGCTTGTCCCAGAGGTTTGCTGTTGCCATTTGCTTTGAGGAATTTTTAAATTTCCATTGTGATTTCATTGTTGACCCAAGGATCATTCAGGAGCAGATTATCTTCCATGTTTTTATTTGGTTTTGTGAGTTCTTCTTGGAGTTAATTTCTAGTTTTATTCCAATTGGTCTGAGAAGGTACTTAATATGATTTTGATGTTTTTGAATTTATTGAGACTTGATTTGTGGTCTATCATTGGAGAATATTCCATGTGCTGATAAGAAAAATGTATATTCTGTGGTTTGGGGTTGGAATGTTCTATAGGTGTCTGTTAATTCCAGTTGCTGTAGAGTCTGGTTTAACTCCAATATTTCTTTGTTGACTTTATGCTTTGATGATCAGTCTGCTGCTGTCAGTGGAATGTTGATGTTTCCTACAGTTAATGTATTGCTGTCTATCTCTTTTTTTAGGTCTAGTAGAATTTGTTTTATAAAGCTGGAGCTCTGGTATTAGGAGCATATATATTTAAAATTGTTATGTTTTCTCATTGGATCGCTCCCTTTATTATTATATAATAACTATCTTTGTCTTTTTTTAAACTGTTGTTAAAAAGTGTTTTATCTGATATGAGAATTGCTACTCCTGCTCATTTTTGATTTCTATTTATGTGGAATATTTTTTCCACCGCTTTACCTTGAGTCTATAGGAGTCTTTGTGAGTTAAGTGGGTTTTTGAAGTCAGCAAATATTTCAGAGTGTGTGTGTGTGTGTGTGTGCGTGTGTGTGTGTGTTTCATTCTACCAGTTGATTTTTTGGTGTGGGGTGTTAAGACAATTTATGTTCAGAATTAATAATGATATTTAAGGTACTATTCCATTCATCATACTGATTGTTATCTGGTTGCTTTATTTATTTACTTACTTATTTTTGCTATTGTGTTGGTTTTCCATAAGGCCTATGAACTTTATGATTTCCAGTGTTTTTCTACTCATGTATTTTGACTTTTTGTTTCAGTATTTAGAACTCCTTTGAGTATTTCTTGTAGAACTGGTCTAGTGGTGACAAATTCCCTCAGTGTTTGCTCAACTGGGAAAGACTTCATTTCTTCTTCATTTATGAAACTTAGTTTTGTGAGATACAAAATCCTTGACTGACAGTTATCCTGTCTGAGGAGTTTGAAGATGGGGCTCCAGACCCTTCTGGTTTGCAGGGTTTCTTCTGAGAAGTCTGCTATTAGTTTGATAGGTTTACCTTTGTAAGTTATTTGATAATTTTGTCTCACTGATCTTAAAATTCTTTCCCTGGGGGGACACACCTCATCAACAAGGGTACCTGCATAATGAACATTTGTATACCTAACCCTGAATTGTGTCCCACATACTTAAAATTAAAAATTAAAAAAAATTCTTTCTCTCATATTAACTTTGCAAAAACAGGATGTTTACATGCCTTGGAAATGACCTTTTTGCAATTAATCTTCTGGATGTTCTTTGGGAATCTTGTATTTGAATGTCTAGATCTCTGGCAAAGCCAGGGACATTTTCCTCCATTATTTCCTCAGATAGGTTTTCCATATCTATTGCTTTCTCTTCTTCCTCCAGAACACCTATGATTCTTAGGTTTGGACATTTTACATGTTTTAACATTTCTTAGAGATTTTGTTCCATTCTGTTGATTCTTTTTTTTATTGTTGTCTGATTGGGCTAATTAAAAAATCTTGTCTTCAAGTTCTAGGATCCTTTCTTTGCTTGTTCTAGTCTACAGTTAGAACTTTCCACTGCATTTTATACATCCCTAAATGATTCTTTCATCTCCAGAATTTCAGCTTTTTTTTTTTAAGGTTTCTATCTCTTTGCAGAATTTTTCGTTCATGTTAGGCTTTTTAAATTATTTTTATTTTTATGTTGGTTTTCAAATTTTTCCTGAAGTTCACTGATCGGTTTTATAATCAACCCTTTGAATTCTATGTCTGGAATTTCAAAAATTTTATTTTGATTAGGGCTCATTTGCTGAAGAGTTGGTGTGATCTTTTGGAGGTGCAGAGTGTTTTTTCATATTGTCAGATTTATTTTTCTGATTCCTTCTCTTTTGGGTAAACTATTTCTTATTTGACGTTGGCAGGGGCTAACATAGCACTGTAGGGTTCCCTTGGTTGTATATGGACTTTGTGTGGTGAGTTTTTCAATTGCCAGCTGTGGCAGTTCTGTGCTGGGTATCTGCACTGGCTTACGGTGTCTTGAGTGGCTGAAGTGGCTAGGAAAGTGGTGTTAGGGGGGGTTTGGGATCAGGTCCTCCCCAGAGCTGAACTATTATGTCTGATCTGGTAGGCTGTACTGTCGACCTCCTGCCAGGAAGTGGCACTTGTGGGAGAAAGCCAGCTGCAGTGGTGTCTCCTTGGTGTTTGTTGAGCCAAGGAAATGCTCAGCCAACCAAGACAAAATGTAGAGCTCTGAAATTACTCAAGTTCTCTGTTTGAGCCTTCAAGGGGAGTGAGGGAGTGGAGGGGTGGAGCTTGAGCACCCCACAAGAGTGCGTTCTTGGCTACCCCATGAAGATTAGTAGGGAGTCCCAGGTCACTGGAGTACTGATGTTGTGCATGACAGGCACAGAAGAGTTTACAACCAGTCTCATCTGGCTTCTTACAGTTTGACCTCAGGCAGTTTGCCTTGTGAATGTCAAAGTGCTGCCAATCTCGGGGCCTCAGGTGTTCTCACAGCCAGTAGCTGTCTGCAGCCAAGAAGTTTGGCCTTGGGGCCTAGAAAGCAGCTGTGTCACCTGCAAGGGTTGAGTTCCTGGGAAACGGTATCTGATGCTGCTCAAGGCTTTCTTTTTTTCTACACTGCTCTACTTGGGCTTTGGCACAGCATGGCTGTGGGTAAATCAGTTTTCTGTGGGGGGCTGGAGTCCTAAAAATCCCAGGGGGCACTCCAAGGCAGAAGCACAGAACTCCTGAGTTCCTCTTACTCACCTGTTCCACTGTGTTTTGGAGGCTCTGGTGAACTGTGGTGGTACAGGTGAGAATTTGGCTAGTTCCAGCCCAGGTCAATGGATTTTTCTCTTCTTTGCACTCTGTGGTTATTACCACTTCTTTGAAGAGCCATGAGGCATGTTGCTGGTCTGTTCCTCTCTGGGTGCCAAGGAAACTCTCTTATCTTGGTTTACTCTGTAGGAGCAACTCACTCTAGCTGCTTCATGTTGGCCATTAATCTCTTCTTCTCTTTGCCCATTTTTAATGGGGTTATTTGTTTTATTCTTGTCAATTTATTTTTGTTTTTTATAGATTCTAGATTTTAGCCTTTTGTTGGATACATAATTTGAAAATATTTTTCCCTGATAGGCATGGTGGCTCAAGCCTATAGTCCCAGCACTTTGGGAGGCCGAAATGAGAGGATTGTCTGAGTCCAGGATTTAAAGACCAGCCTGGGCAACTTGGTGAGACCTTGTCTCTACAATAAATCAAAAAAATTAGCCGGGCCTGGTGGCGCATGCCTGTGGTTCCAGCTACTTGGAAGGCTGAGGCGGAAGGATCACCTGAGCCCAGCAGGTTGAGGCTGAGGTGGCTGTAAGTGTGCCACTGCACTCCAGCATGAGTGACAGAGTGACTGCAACAGAGTGAGACTCTGACAAAAAATATATATATATTTTCCCATTTTGTAGGTTGTCTATTTACTCTGTTGATAGTTTCTTTTGCTGTGCATTTCTTTTGTTGTGCAGAAACTCTTCAGTTTAATTAGATTCCACTTGTTAATTTCTGTTTTTGCTGCATTTGCTTGTGAGGACTTGGTCATAAATTTGTTGTCTAGACTGATGAGTGTTTTCTAATTTTTCTTCTAAGATTTTATAGTTTAAGGTCTTACATTTAAGTCTTTCATTCATCTTGAGTTAACTTTTGTGTATGGTGAGCGGAAGGGATCCCGCTAGATTTTTCTATGTATGATTAGCCAGTTTTTCAGCACTAATTAAATAGAGTTTCTTTTCCCCAGTGATTATTTTGTCTGCTTTGTTGAAGATCAGTTGGTTATAAGTGAGTGGCTTTATTTCAGGTTTCTTTGTTCTGTTCCATTGATCTATGTGCCTATTTTTCTACTAGTACCATGCTGTTTGGGTTACTGCAGACTTACAAGGTTTACTTTACTACAGTAAAGTTTGAAGCCTGGTAATGTGCTGCCTCTGGCTTTGTTCTTTTTGCTTAGGATTCTTTTGACTATTTGGGTTCTGTTTTGCTTTTATATGAATTTCAGAATTGTTTTTTTCTAATTCTGCGAAAAATGATCCTGGTGGTTTGGTAAAGATTGTGTTGAATCTGTAGCTAGCTTTGGGCTGTAAAGTCATTTTAACAATATTGATTCTTCCACTCCAAGAACATGAAATGGCTTTCCATTTGTTTGTGTCATGTATTATTTCTCTCAGCAGTGTTTTGTAGTGCTCATAGTAGAGATCTTTCACCTTCTTGGTTAGAGATATTTTATTTTTTGTGTGGCTATTGTAAATGGGATTGTCTTCTTGGTTTCATTCTCATGTTGAATGCTGTTGGTGTGTATAGAAATGCTACAGATTTTTAAACATTGATGTATCCTGTGACTTTACTAAAATTGCTTATCAGGTATAGGGGTCTTTGGGTGGAATTTTTAGGGTTTTCTAGTTATAGAACCATTATCTGCAAAGAGAGATTATTTGACTTCCTCTTTTCCTAACTGTATATATTTTATTTCTTTATCTTGTATGATTGCTGTGGCTTAGACTTCCAGTATTGTGTTGAATAGAGTGGTGAAGGTGAGCACCTTTATCTTGTTCAAGTTCTTTGGGGGAATGCTTCCAAATTCTGTCCATTCACTGTGATGTTGACCAAGAATTTGTCATAGATGCTATTATTGTGAGGTATATTTCTTTGATACCTATATGCTTTTTATTAGGAAGGGATACTGAATTTTATACAATGCACTTTCTGTGTCTATTTAGATGATTGTGTGGTTCTTGCTTTTAATTATGTTTATGGGGTGGATCATGTTTATTGAATGTGTATGTTGAATCAATCTTGCATCCCAGGAATAAGGACCAACAGATCATGGTAAATGATCTTTTTAATGTACTGTTGGATGTGCTTTGCCAGTATTTTGTTGAGAATTTTTGTGTCTATGTTCTTCAAGGATGTTGGCCTGTAGTTTTCTTTCACTGTTGTGTCTTTGCCAGATCTTGGTATCAGGATGATATTGGCTTCATAGAATAAGTCTCTCCTCAGTTTCCTGGACTAGTTTCAGTAGGATTGATACCAGCTCTTTCTTATATGCTGGGTAGAATTTTGCTGGGAATCCATCTGGTTTAGGACTTTTTTTTTTTTTCCTGCAGGGAAGGGGTGCTGGTAGTTCTTTTATTAATGGTTTAATTTCATGATGCATATTGGTCTGTTCAGGGTTTTAATTTTACCCTAGTTCAATCTTGGGAGGTTGTGTATTTCTAGAAATTCATCCATTTTCTCTGGACTTTCTTGTTTACACACATTTTGATGCTTACGCTAATCTCTGAACATGTTTTCTATTTCTTTGGGATCAGTTGTAATGTTATCTTTTTCATTTCTGATTGTACTATTATGTCACCCTCCCTCCCTCTCTCAATCTGGCCAGCAGTGTATCAATCTTATTTATTCTTTCAAAGAACCAGTTTTTCAGTTCATTAGTCCTTTGCAAGTGTTTTTGGTCCTTTCATTTAGTATTGCTCTAATTTTGGTTATTTATTTTCTTCTATTAACTTTGGGTTAAGGTTTTTGTTTGTTTTGTTTTTCTAATTCCCTTAGGTGAGACATTAAGTTGTTTATTTGCACACTTTCTGTCTTCTTTATGTGAATGTTTAGTGCCATAAACTTTCCTTCTAACATTGCTTTTGCAGCATCCTTAAAATTTTGGCATGTTGTGTCTTATTTTCATTTGTTTCCAATAATTTTTTATTTCTGTCTTAATTTTGTTGTTTACCTAAAAATGGTTCAGGAAAAAGTTATTTAGTTTTTATGTATTTATATGGTTTCAAGGGTTTCTCTTAGTATTGATTTCTACTTTTATTTCACTGTGGTCAGAGAAGTTGCTTGGTATGATTTTGATTTTTTTGGAATTTATTAACACTTGCTTATATCCAAGCATGTGGTCGATCTTAGCTGTGATGGAATGCTGAGGTCCTTCATTGTTATTTTGTGGCTGTCTAAGTCTTCTCTTAGGTCTTCTAGTAATTGTTTTTATAAATCTGGGTGCTCCAATGGGATTAAAAAAAGACGCCTCCTCTGTCTTCAGGAGACACATCTCACTTCTAATGGCACTCTAGACTCAAGGCAAAGGAATGGAGAAAAATCTGCTATCAGCTTTTTCTGATATGCAAATGGAAAACATGAAAACGAAAGAACGATACTGCTATAAATGGGACCCCTCTCCCTTTTGGCATGTAAGGCTTCTGCTGAAAAGATTTGCTGTTATTCTGATGGGTCTGCATTGGTGGGTGGTCTGGCTCTTCTCTCTAGCTGCCTTTAAGATTTTTTCTTTTTCATTGACCTTGGATAGTCTGGTGACTATGTATCTTGAGAGTGTTCATCTTATGTAGAATCTGGTAGGAGTTCTCTGAATTTCTTGTATCTGCATGTAAACCTCTCTAGTAAGTTAGAAGAAGTTTTCTTGGATTATGTCCTCAAATGCTTTTTCTAGGTTGCTTTCATTTTCTTCTCTCTCAGGAATACTAATCACCAGTCAGACATAGGTTTAGTCTCTTTATAACATCTGTTTCTTGAAGGCTTTGTTCATTAAAAAAAAAAATTTTTTTTTTAAATTTTTGTCTGTGTTGATAAAAAGAATGCATCTTCAAGTTCCAAAATTCTTTCTTCTGCTTGGTATAGTCTGTTATAAAGGCTTGCAACTGTACTTTGTTTTTGTTTTTGTTTTGATTTTTATTATAAAGATGTGGGGTACATTTCAGGGTTAGGTAAACAAACATTGGTCATGCAGGTACCCTTGTTGATGAGGTATGCCCCTCCCTCCCCTAGCAGTTTCCCGCAACTGCCAATCCCACCCCCCCTCCCCTGACAGTTTGCCACTACTGCCAGTCCCTTTCTTATAGTATTGTAATTGTTCAAGGTCCGTTTATGAGTGAGAACATATGTACAACTTTTCTTTGAATTCCTGAAATTAATTATTCAATTTCAGGCATCAATTTGGTTCTTTTTAGAATGACCATAACAACTTTCAATTTTTGGATAGTTTTTTTTTGGCTTTTTTATTTTGAGTTTCCACTTTCTCTTGGATCTCATTGAGTTTCTTTGCCATCCATATTTAAAATTCTTTTTCTGTCATTTTGGACATTTCCTTCTGGTTAGGAGCCTCTGCTGGGGAGCTGGTGCAATCCTTTGTAAGTGTTGAAACACTCTGACTTTTGGTCCTGCTGGATGGAGTTCTTGTGCTGGCTCTTTCTCATCTGGGGGAGTTTTTTGTTTTTAAATGTGTTATTGGTATGGGGCTTTTTGAATTTTTCCTTTTTTTCCATTGTGGGTACAGCTGTGGTGTATATAGTATATGATCAATTGGCTTCATTTAGTGACCCACAGGTGGCAGGAACAGAGAGAGTAGTGGTGGTAACTGGAAGGAGCCTAACAGAGACCTCTGGAAATTGTGGCCTCAGAGAAGTGCTGAGCCACAGGTACAATATTCAGGTGGAGGTGGAGGTGGAGATGGAGCGGCTGAGTGGCTTGTCATGGAGGAAGGGCGGCCTTACCTGATAGGGAACTGTGGGAGTGGGGCCTTTGTTTTGGGAGTGCACAGAGACATCTGTCTCTCCACTGCTTCCTTGACCTGCAGGCAGCAGGGGTGAAGGCAATGGTGATGGCAACTGGGAAAAGCCCTTTAGCAACCGCTGGGAATGGGCCCTCAGAGGAGTGCTGAGCTGTTGCTCTAGTATTCTGATGGAGGTGGCCAGAAGTCATAAGGGCAGAGTCTGTGGTATCCATCTTTGGGTCAGGAGTCTGCCCCATCTCTCCACTCCTTCCCTAACCTGTGGGCAGCAGGGATCCTGCCTGACTGGAAGCCATGGAGGTATCCCGCCTCCCCCTTTCCTCTCTGGCCTGTGTGTGGCACAAGTGGAGGAAGCAGTGGTGGGGCACAGGAGACCTACTGGTGGTTTTAGAAAGCTAGCAGCCCCTGGGAGTCAAGCCACAGCTGCAAGTTCAGGCAGGAGTTGGGCAGGTGCAGTGGGGACCTGTTTTTGAAGCAGGTGACCTGCCTTTGACAGGGAGCAGTGGAGGTGGTGGCGGGGTCCAGTCCTGCACAGTGTGTTATTCACTGGTTTATTCTTTCTGTAGCTGCCATATTTGTCCTGAAGGTACACAAAAGTGTCTGGCCTCCCTCCTTCATGGGACAGTGGTAGCTGGTGCTGGACTTCTCAGGGAACTAAAGTCTGCTGGATTTCACATGGGCTTGAGCAGTGCCTCTGTCTGTACTCCGGGTGACTTCCTATATCTGGTTGGAGACCTAGGGGAGTGATCAAGGGAGCTTTCTCATGACTAGAATTGCAATGGTCTGTGGTGGAGATGTGGATGGAACCCTGGGGTTTCTCTCACTTACTCACCCCTTGCCTGTATCAGGAATCCTTTCCTGATTCCATGCTGGCGCTGGTTCTGCAGCCTGTCTTGCCTCACTCTCCTCTGCTTTCTGTGATTCCCATCTCTGGCTTGACTCCCAGGGGCTGCCAGCTTCCAAAAACCACCAGTAGGCCTTCTGTAGTGCACCACCACTTCCTCTACTTGTTGCCACATGCAGGCAGGCTGCAGGCTGTCTCCCAGATAAGCTGGTTTAAGAGCTAGCTACTCATGATTTCAGTTCCTCTCTTTGAGAAAGGTGGTCACTAGCTATGTCTAGTCAGTCATTTTGAGCTGGAAGGCCCTCTGCTACTCTAAAACTCCTAGGATAAAAATCAGATTCTTAGGTAAAATGTAAATCCCTGTAGAAATCTAACCCCTGCGTAATCCTACAGCCTAATCTCAAGCCATACTCCATTCCAGCCACACTGGCCTTCCAACAGTTCTTCAATTGCATCAAGCTCTTCATCTTCAAGTCCTTCGTTGGTGATCCCTACCTTGGACACTCTTTCTAATGCTCTTTGCATATCTAGCTCCTTCTCATCTTTCAGATTTATGTTAAATGTGGTCTCCCCTGCTTCTATGAGCCATTCTCTCTTTAAAAGCTTGTTTGTTTTTTCTTAACATTTTGTATGGATTGTAATTGTTTCTATCTCTAAATTCCATAAAAACCAAGTCTTTCTTTTCATCCCCCAGAACTAAGCATAATACCTGGTCAGACATGTAGCAGGAACTAAATAAGCATTTGTTGTATTAATGACTTCATAATAAAACTCTCTACCCTACAGCCCCAGGTGTGGATGGTGATAGTGATTATGTTGGTGATATGTTTGTGTATGTTTACGTGTGTTGTGAAGTCTACAAATTTTTCTAAATCTTGGCAGGCCAAATTCTTATTCATAGACAAAAACTTGTATTATCATAGGGAATAAGGCATTTTTCTCTAAACTCAAGTGTTTGCCTATAGTTAGATGACCTTTTACTGAATCACAGCTTCTTTATCTAATGGATGAAACGTTGAAGCTGAATCAGGGTGATATATCATCGTCCCTCCTCTGGGTAGAAAGTCAGATTCTGATTTGATTTCAAGACTTCTTGACATTGTCTATCTTCATTCTATCACTGTTGGCTATCAAAAAATAGTGTCTTGGGAAGTCTCAGGAACTTTATTTGAATTCAGTGTGCGTATTCCCTGTGTCCCACTTGTGCATCCTTTTTTGCTTATTCTTAGGGAAGCTGTCTGGCTGGTGGGCACATGGGCCATTTTAACTGACTTGACAAGTGATATGGTTGCTGTTTTTTTTTTTAAAACCGAACTTTACCTACTTTGGCCTTGCAGAATGCAAACCAACTTTGCCCCAAGCTTACTTCCTCAAAGCTGTAGACTTTCATCAGTGACTGGAAGGACATATTGACTATGTTGATTTCCAAATCTCTTTAAGGAGCTGAATGATAAGGCTGGAACTGATGGAATTGATGCAGGAAAAGTCTTTGAAGACTACAACGAAGGAAGCTGAGACTGCTGCTAAAATTCTTTTCTGCAAATTGATACTTTATAGACAGCACTTATGTTATACTTGAGAGGGCGTAGACTTTAGGGTTCTATTGTCATCTAATTCTTCAGATTCTTTGCAGTCATGAGGTTGCAAAGGGAAACCAAAATCAGCATGTTATGAAAGAAAACATGTAGTAATGAATTGACCACCTTTAAAATTAACCTGCTCTCAAACATCTATCCCTGCTAAGCCCTGGTGGGAGCCTCTCATCCTTGCTCAGTTCTCACTGATTATTGGGTGTTGATATGGTCTGAATATGTCTCCCTAAAAGTCATACGTTGAAATATAATCACCAGTGTGATAGTTTTAAGACATGGGTCCTTTGGGAGGTGACTAGATTCTTTTTTTTTTTTTTTTTTGAGTTGGAGTCTCACTCTGTCGCCCAGACTGGAGTGCAGTGGCCGCTCCCGGCCACTGCAGCCTCGACCCGCTGGGCTCTGGCGATCCTTCTGCCTCAGCCTTCCGAGTAGCCGGAATTACAGGCACGCGCCACCACGCCTGGCTGATTTTTTTATTTATTGTAGAGATGAAGTCTCGCCAAGTTGTCCAGGTGGGTCTCGAACCTGCGGGCTCAGGCAATCCACTCACCTCAGCCTCCCAAAGCACGGGATTACAGGCTGAGCCACCGAGCCCGGCGGTGACTAGATCTTAGGGCAGAGTTCACATGAATGGGATTAGTGTCCTTATAAAAGAGGCCCCAGAAAGATGCCTCACCCTTCCATCTTTGGGGGATACAGCAAGAACATATCACGTAAAACAGGAAACGGGCCTCACCAGACATCAAATCTGCCTTGATCTCGGACTTCTCAGCCTCCAGAACGGTGAGAAATAAATTGTTGTTTATAAGCTACCCAGCATATGGTATTTTGATATAGCAGCCTCAGTGGATTGTCAACGAACAGTACAATGCAAACACATTGCAAGTTGGTGACAAAGTAAATCTGCATAACTTGACAAAGATGCAGAATTTCTTGAAGTCAGGAAAAGTGGTATTGCAGAACTGCTGGAATGACATGACTGACCAATGAGGATATGGCAGTGAGTCCAGCTGACAAATGAAGAGGGGCAAATTCACTGGGTTGAAGCCAGTGGAGTTGCTTCAGGTATGAGTGTTTTGAATTACCAAGGGATTATGAAACATAAGTGAATAAAATTGGTGAATACTACTACTATTTCTATTTTAAAAAAGTGATTCTTCTGCTGATTTTGAGGAAAAGGTGTTGTGTTGTTGTAGACATCTGGCTTTTAAATAATTTCAAAACAATTGAAACTTGATTTATTCTTTGTTCAAAAATTTGAACTTAGTTGCTATTGTAGCTCATAAAATGTTAAATATAAGAAAAAATAATTTTATTTTTATAAAATATAGTTTAGTTTTTTAAGTTGAAATCTTAACAACTTTCTTGCACTAGTTAACATGAAATGGTCTCTGTTTGAGTGGATTCACTGTGACTTTTTTTTCTGTCAGTGAGACATTTTGACCCTAATAGTAACCTGGGTTCCATATACCTGGCATCTCTTGATGCCTGTGGGTGTCTGAGACTCCTGAGGGATCACAAAGAGGTAGGGCAACAGGTTTGAGAGACCTGTACAATGGGCTAAGCTGCAACCCAGACTTGGCCATTCCCCCCCTCAGTGTTCCCAGCATTTTCCCACCTGTGGGTCCAAGGCAGCTGGCTCCGTCTGCCCACTTTGGGCAGGCAGCATATGTCTGTCTTGCCTGCCTCAAACCTACCTTCAAGAAGTTTTGGGAATGCTGATAATCCTCCAGAGGCTGTCAGGTTATAGTGAGTAGCACATGTGGGGAACAGAGGTGGAAAGGAGTAGGGAAAATACCAGTTAAGGGAGAAATAAACTGAAAATACTACAATCAAGCAGACCCCAAATACCAAAGCACTTATTTTTGCGTCCAGAGAAGAAAATGGAAAATTTGGCTTGATGAGAGAACTTTTACTCCCACAGTCAGACTAAAAAAAAATTTGTCTTTGTCCTGTGGTTGACCTGAATAATGTAGGAGTTTTCCAATGGTGGGCTGCCCCCAACTGACTTTTTTCCTTAGTGTTTGATTCACATTTTATATTTTTCCTGCATTGTGCGCAGGGCATGTGAGACTGCTTAGATAAAAAGGACTTTGGCTTCTCATCAACATCACAAGTACTTTATTGGCACCTCAATTTTCCACTTTTCGCTCAAGTCATCTGGATAGACTTTGAACAGAAATGAGGCCGGGGTTCCCTGAGCAAGGTGGCCTCAAGACTTTTTAGTTTAGTTCAGTCGGCTACCAGAACTCCAAAATAGCTCTCTGTTTCTCAGTCTGTTAAAGTTCTCAGGTATGGCCACAAACACCTTACTAAATCAAGGCTTACCGGGTACAGAGACAGAAAGAGCATAGGCTTTGGGGTCTTGCTTGGCTTAGTGCCTGTTTGAATGAATGAATGAATGTAATTTTGAGTCTTTTATCTATCACTTACCACTTCAGCAGATTGGTTAGCATCTCATTCACTTACCCAGTAGACATTTACTGATTGTCTCCGGATGCCAGGTATGAATTAAGTCTTGAGGATCCCAAGGTGAGTAAGACAGCATCTGTTCTCAAGGAACTCTTGTCTGGTAAGGCGGTAAAGACAGCATGAAGAGTTACTTCTAGGAGAGCAACTGGTTCTGTGTACCATGGGACCAGATGTGGCAGTAGGTGTGGCTGTTCCCATGTTCTGTTGTTTTCTCAGACAAGTGGCTTGTGACTTGCAGAACTGCCCCCCTCCCCTCCCTGCCTTAGGAAAATGGTGAGGGTTGTCAGGAAATCACACACTCCATTCTGTGAATATTGCTAGAGACTGACAGCAAAATTTTGGTCTTTAACTGCCAAAATTTCATTAAATAGATGTAATACATTATTTAAATATATAATATATTCTTTAAATATATAATATATATATTCTTAAAAAAAAGAAATATATATATATATGTATCTCCAAATCAGGATATTTTCCTGTCATCGGGCTTCTGGTACCTTTCCTGTTGTCCATGTGTTACAAAGATTCAGGAAGTAATTTTTTTATCACATGGGGAAGCTCTCTTAGTGGCCTGGGAAGTTCTTCTAGTCCCAGAGAGACCATCTCGCCTAAAGCTAACAGGTGGCTGACATCATTCTTGATTTTTGTGATGTTTGTTTTTCTCCTTTTCATGTTAGAAATCACAGTGGGAGTGAAACACTTATGTTTAACTTAAACTATTTTTGGTCCATGTGTCTGTTTATGGATGTAAGGAGTGCTCAGATTTCATGGGCAGGTCAGATGGTGTGGGCATGAGTATAAAACTCAAGTGTGCCATTCATAATAGAAGGGACCCAGAAAAAAGTCCATCTCTGGACTGTAGGCCCAAAATATAGCTAACATTTATTCTTTTTTTATTGAGTACCTATTTTATGCTAGGCATTCACCAAATGTGTAGTTTTATTTAATCCTCAGGAAAACGCTATGCAATAGATATATTTATTGATCCCACTTTTAGGTGAGAACCAGAGAGTTAAATATCCTTCTAAAATCACACAGCTAGTAAGTAGGGAAGCTAGCATTCAAACCCAGACACTTACATGCTACTTTGCATCAATACCTACCAATTTTATTTTTAAGTTAAGATGTTGTAATTAATAAAGAAATCTCCAACTGTTGATTCATGCAGTTATTTTCTTTCTCAAAAACTTTATAACAAAAGTATTTTGTTTTATTTTTGTATTTGTAGGGCAAGTTTCATTGCTGTTAATTCTCAAAGAAAATAAATAACCCAAACCCAGCTTAGCACTTTTCTAAGCCTGTGCAAATCATGCTAAATACCATAACAAATGGCTAAGTCTCAGGTGTGTGTTGTAATGAACAGGAGAAAAAAAGGGATGAAGTCTGTCTTTTCACCCTTAAGTAATAGCTACATTAGAAAAATAAAATAGCAATGAAGCTTGAAATATGTTCTGGTGTACGATCTGTAACAAGCAACCTGGCCAGTTTCATTTATTCTGTATTTATTCCCATTACAAGCCTTGAGTGCTCCCTGGGTACTCTCTTGCTAAATCAATGTTTTCGGAATTCTCAGTAGCTTGAATTTTGTAATCTGAGAAATCAATCAAGTGCCTCGGGAGAATGCCATGTCTTATTTTACTCTAGACCTTGAAATGCCTCTTGTAATTAAGTATTAGTTGGAGTTCATTGCACTTGAATAATGAGGTGATGTTCAAGTAGGCTTCCTTTGTTGTTTTTTCTTGAGGAGTATAGCTTCTGTTTTCTGGTTAACCAAACCAGGGTCCTCACAAAAATGCAATTTCAAGGCTGTGTAATTATAATACTGAGCATCTCCAAAAACCAATTTCCATACTTTATGGTCATTAGTGTGTTGCCTAACCAGAATGCATAGCCCTGGCATGCAGAGGGCATGCCCTGTGATTATGGAGCTTTAACAATTAAGCTTTGACAATGAAAGCAGGGTTGAACTTGTGCCTTCTTAATATTGTTTGACTTGCCTGATGACCAAATGAATGGCTGCATAGTCCCTGTTATAGAGCGAATGGTTTCGTGTCTGGCTTATATTCTGCATTTGCTCCTGGATTATGTAATTGCCTTGGCACACTTCAGTTGTTTAACAGGGATAATTAGTTAACAGTGAAATATATGAGCTGGGCTCAGTGGCTCAGCCTGTAATCTTGTGCTTTGGGAGGCCAAGGTGAGTAAATTGCCTGAGCCCACGGGTTCGAGACCTGCCTGGGCAACTTGGTGAGACCTCATCTCTACAATAAATCAAAAAAATTAGCCGGGCATGGTGGCATGCAACTGTAGTTCCAGCTATTTGGAAGGCTGAGGCAGAAGGATCACTGGAGTCCAGCAGGTCGAGTCTGCGGGGGCCATGAGTATGCCACTCTAGCCTGGGCGACAGAGTGAGACTCCAACTCAAAAAAAAAAAAAAAAGAGCCAGGCTCGGTGGCTCAGCCTGTAATCCCGCGCTTGGGGAGGCTGAAGTGAGTAAATTGCCTGAGCCCGCGGGTTTGAGACCCGCCTGGGCAACTTGGCGAGACCTCATCTCTACAATAAATCAAAAAAAATTAGCCGGGCGTGGTAGCGCGCGCCTGTAGTTCTGGCTACTCGGAAGGCTGAGGCAGAAGGATTGCCGGAGCCCAGCAGGTTGAGGCTGCGGTGGTCGGGAGTGTGCCACTGCACTCCAGTCTGGGTGACATAGTGAGACTCCAACTCAAAAAAAAAAAAAAAAGAAATATATGTACAGAATCATATAGAAAATGTATCCATATCATTTAAGTAATATTACTATTAAATAATATTAATAAATATTAAATAATAACAGGATTCAGACCATTATGTACCCACCAGCTGGTTTAAGAAATACGATTTAACTATACCCTTAGAAATCTTTCAAAACCCCGGGGAAAAAGGAACGCTTCTACACTGCTGGTAGGAATGCAAACTAGTGCAACCTCTTTGGAAGAGAGTGTGGTGATTTCTGAAGGAACTAGAAATTGACCTTCCATAAGACCCAGCAATTTCCGTATTTGGAATATACCCGGAGGAACTCAAATCATTCTACAAAAAAGATACCTGCACACGTATGTTTGTTGCAGCTCTATTCACAATAGCAAAAACATGGAACCAA
>CAUYQG010071088.1:0-46159 GCA_963574415.1 Tarsius wallacei | reverse complement strand
TTACAGAAAATAAAAAAAGGAGGAAACAATTTCCAAATCATTTAACAGAGCTATTACCTTGAAACCAAACTAGGACAGGATAACATAAGAAAGGAAAAAGTGACAAGTGGGACCTCATCAAATTAACGAGCTTCTGCAAAGCAAAAGAAACCATCAAGAGAGCAGGGAGACAGCCCAACAATGGGAAAAAATATTTGCCAACTGTTTATCTGACAAAGGCCTAACATCTAGGATCTACAAGGAAGTCAAACACTCCAAAAGGAAAAAACAAACAGCCCCTTTAAAAAGTGGGCAAAAGACATGAATAGACACTTCTCAAAAGAAGATATATAGGCAGCCAACAGACAGAAAGTGCTCAGCCTCACTCATCATCAGAAAAATTTTTGGTGGTTATTGTGAATGGGATTATACTTTTTATTTGGTTCTGATCCTGCTTGTTGTTGATATATAAGAATGCAGCTGTCTTTTGCACATTTATTTTGTACACCGAGACTTTGCCAAAGTTCTTTATCAGTGCAAGCAGGTTTTTGACAGATCCTCTTGGATTTTTGAGCTATAGGATCATATCATTGGCAAAGAGGGATAACTTAACTTTCTCTTTTCTATTTGGATACCCCTAATTTCCTTGTCTTGTCTAATTGCTCTAGCTAGGACTTCCAACACAATGTTGAACAAGAGGGGTGAGAGTGGCAGCCTTGTCTTGTTCCAGTTTTCAGAGGAAATGTTTCCAGTTGCTGTCCATTTAGCAATATGCTAGCTGTCAGTTTATTGTAGATGGTGCTTACTATTTTGAGGTATGTTTCTTCTATACCAAGGTGTTTGAGGGTTTTTATCAAGAAGGAATGCTGAATTTTAGCAAAAACTTTTTCTACATCTAATGATATAATCATGTGGATTAGTTTTTACATCTGTTGATGTATTCAATTACATTTTTGGTCTTGCGGATGTTGAACCAGCACTGCATCCTGAGAATGAAGCCTACTTGGTCATGGTGGATGATTTTTGAGATGTATTGTTAGATCCAATTTGCTAGAATCATGTTGAGGACTTTTGCATCTATGCTCATAAGGGATATTAACCTGTATTTTTCTTTTTTTGTTGGATCTTTACCCGGTTTGGGTATCAGTGTGATGTTAGCTTCATAAAATAATTTGGGGAGAATTCCATCTTTCTCAATTACCTGGAATACTTTCATTAGGATTCATATCAACTCCTCCTTGTATGTTTTGCAGAATTCTGCTGGAAAGCTGTCAGGACCAGAGGTTTTTTTTTTTTTGTAGGTAGTTTTCTTATAACAGAGTCAATTTCTTGGATTGTTACTGGTCTATTTAGTGTCTCAATGTCTTCTTTTTTCAATCTTTGGAGTTTGTGTGTTGTCAGAAGTCCTCCATTTCATTTAGGTTATCAAGTTTTTTTCCATACATGTGTGCGTAGCAATATCTGATAATCTTCTGTATTTCTTTGGGGTCAGTTGTGATTTGATCTTTGTATTTCTGATTGTGCTTATTGGAGTTTTTTCTTGGTCATTCTGGCTAGGAGTCCATCAATCTTGTTAATCCTTTCAAAGAGTCAGTTTTTTGTTTTGTTGATGTTTTCTACGATATTTTTGTCCTCTATGTCCCATATTTGGGCTCTTACTTTGGTGATCTTCTGCTAAAATTAGGGTTTTGGTGGTCCTGTCTTTCCAGCTCTCTTAAGTGATTTGTTAGGCTGTTAACTTGTGATCTTTCCATTTTCTTAATGTCTGTTAGTAGAGATATAAATTCCCCTCTTAGAACTGTTTACATGGCATCCCAGAGATTTTGGTAAGATGTTTCTTCATTTTCATTTGTTTCCAGGAATCTTTTAATTTATGTTTTGATTTTGATATTGACCCAGTAGTTGTTCAGCTTCATGCTGTTTAGTGTCCATTTCTTTGTGGGCTTTGGGGAAATTTTGTTGGTATTGATATTTATTTTTATTCCACTGTGATTTGAGAAAGTACATGGCAATATTTCAATCTTATGGAATATGTTTATGCTTGATTTGTGACCAAGGATCTGATCGATCTGGAGTATGTTCCATGAGGTGGTATGTATAATGTATATTCATTGGTTGTTGAGTGGAATATTCTTTAGGTATCTATGAAGTCCATTAGGTCAAGTGCCAAGTTGAGGTTCTGAATCTCCTTGTCGATGTTTTGTCTCAATGATCTATCTAGGGTTGTTAGTGGGGTATTTAATTCCCCAACTATAATAGTGTTAGAGTCAATATCTTTTTTAGTTTGCTTAGTAGTTGCTTCATAAATGTTGGTGTTTCTGTGTTGGGTGCAAATATGTTTAGGATGGATATTTCTTGTTGATGGATTGAACCTTTTATCAATATTTAGCGTCCTTTTGTATCTTTTTAAATTTTTGAAAGCTTAAAGGTTGTTTTGTCTAATATTAAGATCATGACTCCTGCCTTTTTTTGTGATCCATTTGCCTGGAAGCTCATCTTCCACCTTCTAACTTTGAGTCTGTGTGCTTCCCTTGTGGTGAGATGAGTTTCCTGGATGCAGCAAATAATTGGGTCATGGTTTCTTATCCAGTTTGCTATTCTGGGTCTTCTCAGTGGTGCATTTAGTCCATTCACATTCAGTCTGATTATTGAAATGTGATTGTTTATCCCTGCCATGAGGTTCTTATAAAGTTTTTTCTTTGCTTGTTTTTTTTAGATTTGTGGTTGATGTATGTGTGTGTTTTCAAGTTTGTTGTTATGATATATTCTCTGTTGATTCTGTGATCTGCTGTTCTTTTGGGAAGTGTGTGGTCATTCTTTATTTTCTTTCTTCTGTGCTTAATACTGTTTTAAGCATCTCCTGTAGAACTGATCTAGACGTTGCATAATCTCTATGGGATTGGATGCCTGGGAAAGATTTTAATTCTCCATTGCTGATGAAGCTGATCTTGACTGGGTAGAAAATTCTTGGATGAAATTGTTCATCTTTGAGGACTTTGAATATTGGACTCCAGTCCCTTCTTGCTTGTAGTGTTTCTGCCAATTGGCGTGCTTCTATTCTGACTGGTTTTCCCCAGGAGGTAGTCTGACCTTTCTCTCTTGCTGCCTTTAGGATTTTTTTCTTTGGTGCCTACTTTGGGTAGGAGAATTACTGTGTGTCTAGGGGTTGACCTTCTCATTTGTTGTCTTGTGGGGGTTCTCTCTGTATCTCTTGTGTTTGGCTGGTCACACATCTCTGGTGAGGTGGGAAAGTTTTCTTGGATAATATCCTGGAATACTTGCTCCAAAGTGTTCATTTCTCTTTCTTTTTCTGGAATATCAATCAGGCGTAGTTTTGGCCTCTTGATATAATCACACATGTCTTGTAGGCTTTGTTCTTTCTTTCTGAGTTTTTTCTATGTTTTTTACAGAGTGGGTTAATTCCATGTTCTGGTCTTCAAGTACTGAGATTCTTTCTTTTGCTACATTAATTCTGCTTTCCTTGCTTGTCATCTTGCTATTTATTTACTGCATGAAATTTTTTATGCCCAAAATCTCTGCTACAAGTTCTTTCAGTGTTGCATTTTCTCTTTTTTTGAGTCTTATTCACTCTTTCCATCCATTCCTGAATCCCTGTCATATTCTGGGGTCAGTCATTGATGACTTCCATTGTTTGAGCTCTGAGGGCTGATTTTTCAGGCGTTTTTCTCTTTGTTACACTTGAAATTACCTGTGGTCTTCCATTGGTTTTTCCTCATTTGTGACAGATCTCCTTCTTTTCTCTTTAGTTCCATTATTCAGTGGCAGTGGAAGAGACTTTCACTTCTAATCTTTGCTCAGCCCTCTATTCTTCCATGAACTGGACTCTGGATTTGGGATTTGTTCTATTTTTAAACAGGACTGTGGGTGGGAAGCTTTGCTGTCTTGTATAGTTTTGAGAGTCAAATAAGGTATGTGGGGGCTAGGATTCAGAAACTACTTGTAAATCACAATGTTCACTGATTGTGGTATGGGCTCCCTGAGACACTCCTCACCATCACTCTATATGACAATGCAATGGGTATGTGTGTGTACCCTGAGTCCAAGATATACTAACAGCAATGAGGAGAACTGAGAAAAGTAGAATGAAATGAGATGGACAAAAAAAAAAAAAACCAAAAACAACACAGAACATTGAAAACAGAAACCAAAGCAAAAAACAATTGAGCAGACACATACATACCCCAAACAAACTGGAATAAGAATGAAGCAAAACAAAACAAAAAACAAGAACAACAAAAAACCAGGAAAACCACACACACACACACACACGCACACACACACACACATACACACACACACACCCAGCACAAAATGAATGGAGAAGGAAAAGAGAAAGTATGGACAAAACAAACAAACAAACAAAAAAACAAAGAAGAAAGGGGAAAAAAATGGAATTCAGATTGAACCCTCACAAATGTATTCACACACACATTAAATTATAAAAAAGATGAGAACAAAAGACCAAAAACAAACCAACAGCATAAAAGAAAAAACTGAAAGATGAACACTCAATCATATACATAATCAGAAAACAAATAACAAAAGAAGAAAGAGAAAAAGAAAAAAAAAAGAGGAGGCAAATGCAGCTCAAACTCTCACATACACATTCATGCACAAAGGAAAAATAAATTAGTAAAACTAACAAACAAACAGGCAAAAAATTAAAAAAAAATTAAACTGGGTACAGTGGCTCATGTCTGCAATCCCAGCACTTTGAGAGGCTGAGGTGAGAAGATTGTTTGAACCCATAGGTTCAAGAACAGCCTGGACAACTTGACAAGACCTCATCTCTACAATTTATCAAAAAATTAGCTGAGCATGGTGGTGCTCATCTGTAGTCTGAGTACTTGGAAGGCTGAGGCAGAAGGATCACCTGAGCCCAGCAGGTTGATGCTGGAGTGGCCGTGAGTGTGCCATTGCACTCCAGCCTGGGTGACAGAGTGACAGTTCAGCTAAAAAACAAACAAACAAACAAATAAATAAATAGAACTCTAGCCTCTTGTGAGAGGTTCTGTAATCGTTCCTCTCATCTGCTCTCTGCTGTCTCCTGCAGAGCTTCTGCCTCATTCATTATATCATCATTGTCTGGACCAGGGAAGGAGGAGGGGCAGTTGGGATGGGTGGGGCTGCAGGCCTCCCCTCTCACTCTCGTTTGGTCAGAATCCCCTCCAGTTGGGAGGTACGGGATTGTCTCTTCCCTATGTACTTACAGTGAGGAGGCAGTGGTGCCCCAACCAAGCCTATGTTGGAGTGGAGTCCTCCTATTGCAGCTGATGTCCAGGCTTTGCCTGGGTTTGTCCCTCTCAGTCGTGTACCAGCCATGTGGGTCTGATGTTTAAGGGATTGCTGGGGAGGAGGGGCATTGGATTAGTCCCAGACTCACCACTGATCTCTTCGGAGTTCTTCTTTGTCTTTTTCTGGCCACACCCTTTGTCCCACAGCTGTATCAGGGTAGGAGGTGGGGTGCCTGAGACTCAGCACTTACTAGGTACCTCTGAAATTTGTGCTTTCAGGATATTCCCTCTGGGTCACAATCAAACCATGACTAGTTGATCCTCTGGTCACAGAGATCAGGTCTGTTGCTCTGTGGTGAGCAAGTCAGCAAGTTAGAGCACTTTCCTGCCCTGTTTTCAAGATGGTGGCAGGGTGCCTCTTTCATCTTCTCCAGTAGGACTCTGCCTCTGGGCTCCCTTCATAGCCCTTGCTGTCAGTGTCCAACCAGGCAACGCAGTGGTGAGGCAGAGCCTGGAGCTGACAGTCTCTCACACTGTAGTGGTGAAGCAGGGCCTGGAGCCAGTAGTCTCCCCCTGCTGCTTCTTCCCAGGAAGATTTTTTTCAGGTAAAAAAAAAAAAAATAGTGCTCAGCTTCTGTGACCCAAGAAGCACTAGGGACCATGCAGAGCAGCTGCAGCACCAGCTGTTTCACCAGGAGAACACTACTTAGTCAGTCTTTTTCAGTATCTTCTTCCCAGGAGGATTTTGTTGATATTAAAAAAATAGTGTTCGGCTTCTGCCCCCCAGGAATCACTAGGGTCCAAACCGAGCAGCTGAGGTACCAGCTGCTTCACCAGGAGAGCTCTGGCAGCTTGCTCCCTAGCCCTCACTTAGTCAGCAACTCACATACCCACTCACTCACTGACACGTACAAAAAATTTTCCATACACTCACTCACTCACACTGGGACTCGCATAGTTTGACTGACTCAGCTTCCATCTTCTCTTTCTCCTGAGTTGATTTTTTTATAGGGCAAAGACAGGGGTCCAGTTTTATTCTTTTGCATATGGATATCCAATTTTTCCAGCACCATTTATAGAAGATGCTGTTGTTTCGCCAATGTATGTTCATGACATTTCTGTTAATAATTAGTTGGCTATAAATACCTGGGTTTATTTCTGGGTTCCCTATTCTGTTTCATTGGTTCAGTTACCTGTTTTTGTAACAGTACCATGCTGTTCTGGTTATTATAACCTTGTAATCCTCAGCATCACATTGGATGTTCGGGTTCTCTTTTGTTTCCATGCAAATATTAAGATTGTTTTTATAATTTGTGAAAAATGACATTGATATTTTGAAAAGGATTGCACTGAATCTGTAGATTGCTTTGGGTATCTATAAGCATGAAATATCTCCATTTGGTTTTGTGTTCTCTTCAATTCTCTAGGGTTTTTTTTTTCTGTTGTAAATGGAACCGCCTGTTTTATTTTTTTCTCTAGATTTTTCATTGTTGGTGTACAGAAATGCTACTAATTTTTGTATGTAGCAGGATCTTGTAGTTGAAAAATTTTGGATACTGCAACTTTACTAAATTTATCAGGGTCAAGAGTTTTTTGCTGGAGTCTTTAGTTTTTCTGATATAAGATTATGTTACATGTAAAGAGAGAAATTTCATCTTCCTCTTTTCCAATTTTGATGCTTCTTATTTTTTTCTTTTGCCTTATTAGTCTGGCTAGAGCTTCCAGTATCATGTTGAATAAGAGTGGTGAAAGTGGGCATTCTTATCTTCTTCCAATTTTTAAAGAGGCTTTCAGCTTTTCCCCATTCAGTATAATGTTAACTGAGAATTTGTCATATATGGCCTTTATTATATTTAGGTTAAAGAAATTCAGCATCCTTTCGTAATTAAAAAACTCTCAACAGACTAGGCATGGGAAGAACATACGTATTCAGTAAGTTTTAATCTCTAAGATATATTTTTTTGTCTCTGGAAGTATAATTTTCTTTTTATTTCTCTGAGGTGTCTTCTTAACATTTTTGAGAATATGGAGCACAATTATGCTTGTCTGAGAATTCTAACATCTATGTCAATTTTCTTGGATAGATTTTATGGATTTATATTTTTCCCATTTGGGTCATATTTACCTGTTTTTCTTTTCTGGTACTCTGATAAAATTCCATATGTTGTATATTTTATATTGTTGGGTGCTGGCTGTTTAAAAAAAAATATTCCTGAGCTTTGTTTTGAGACTTAATTGAAATATTTGTAAACAATTTGATCCTTTTATTTCTTGCTTTGGAGATTTGTTAGGTGGAGACAGAATAGCATTTAATCTAGATCTAATTATGCCCCACTATTGAGGTAAATCTCCCCTGACTCCCCTACCTAGTGCCCTATAAATTGTGAGGTTTCCCAATATATTTGATTGGGAAAATCCAGGCAATGCTTCTGTACTCTGTGTATACTGAATACTATTTTCTCTAATAATTTTGTATGGTCTTTTCCATGCCTCAAGTAGTTTCCTCACACACATAATGATAAATGCTCTATTCAATACTCAAGGATAATCTTCTGTGTGGCTCTCTTCTTTCTAGTACTCTGTCTTGGGATGTCCAGTCATCTTGATCACTCTAGATTTTCCTCTTTCTTCTCAACTCAGGGAGTTTTCCAGGCTTCACTTGGGTTGCCTTTTCCTGAATTAAATCCTGGACATGGATTTAATTAAAAGAGTAAGGTGGGAAAATCTTAGGATTCATCTTATTTCTTTACCAGATTTCTCTGATGGATCATGCTCTTTTGTTAACTGATATTCAGTGTTTTGAAAATAATTGTTCCAGATATTTTGTCTTTTTCTTTCTTTGTTTAAAGTGGATAGGCAAAGATGGTTTCTGTTTCTCCTTGGTTGAAATTGATCTACATGGATTTATTTTCTTCAATGGATTACTTTTTTTGTCTGTTAAAGTTTTCTTTTGAGCATTTTTTTGGTAAATTTTAGTAAACTCTTTTTGCATTTATGTTTTCAAATTTATTACATATTAATGCTTTTTAGTATTCTCTTTCAATTTTTGAAAGCCAATTTTATGTTCTATTACATCATATTTTTACTCTTAGGTTAATTACTTGAAAGTTCAATTTTGTATTGACCAACCTTTCCAAAGTTTGTATATTTCATTTGTGTTAATTTTTTCTATTGATTTTGATAGTTTGTTTCATTTATTTAACTTTTTATTAGGGGGAGGGCCAAGTTGGCCAACTGATGACCACACAATTGCCACTCTTAGCAAAGAAACTTATATGGAGGAGCCAGCCTAGGGCTTTTAGGGTTGACCTAAAAACCCAAACTGAGATCAATCAGATGGTCACCTGGGGACACAGAGGAGGGACCGTTTCACACTCTATACACCCTAGAAGCACCCTGACATAAGGTCAGGAGAGCATCTTTGGAGATAAAAGATATTAGTGAAAATGACAGCTTTCCTTTTTGACAAACCTCATACAAGCCTCTGCACTTTCAGCCAAGGGAGGGACAGTCCACAACCCAATCCTCCCACACCAGTGGGCACAGAGGGCTGCCCTAAACAGAGACAGAGGCACAGACAGGAGCCACATGGAGCCTGGGGACCCCAGTTTTTAGAAAGCCCAGCACAGAAGCCACCCCTCCCTACAGAGAAGCTCAGTGGGAAACATGCTGCAGGGGTTTCTGTGCCACGTGGGTGCCCCCCCACTCTCTTCCTCTCCAGCACCCAGCAACTGCTTCCCCAAGGTTGCTTCTCCAGCACTAGCAGCCATTGAAAACCCAGGTCATGGCTGCAGATGCTACTTGCCCTTAGGGGATCACCATTGCTGTGATAGCCCCTCCCACAGAGCATGGTGAAAACTAAGAGGTGGGGGAGTCCTCTAAACAGTACAATAGTGGTAGTGGCCCTGCCTACCTATAGACTGAGGGAGAAATAACAACTCCCTACTGCTTCTCTCCTACACCTTGGCAAAAGGGGCAGTCCCTTTTGCTCACATGAAATGGAGACCACTCTCTGACACCAAGAGCACAAGAGTAGAACCACCGGGACACATGTAGCCCTGCTGAATAGACAAAAGACCTGAGAAGGAGGTAATTGGAGATCCAACCAGAGCCCCTGGCATCTATGCCAGAGGGAGAGAAAAGGCTGTGAATTAGAGGAAAGGACTTGCCTCATCCCTGCCAGACTGTACCAGTGAAGTGACACCAATTTTTTCCCAGTTCATCACCCTTCTTGCAACTACTGCCACCCCCCTCCATAGGAGAACCAAAAAACGGAAGTCAAACAAACAAACAAAAATCTGCCCTTACAGATGAGGAAGAACCAATGAAAAACATCAACAATCCTCAAAGCCTTAATAGAAGCTGACAACCACAAAAAGGCTTTCCAGATTCTAAGCAATAGAACTTATTCAGAATGTCTTGTCCCTGATGACAAACATAGAGACATCAAACTTAGACTGTGGATGGCAAAGACACTCAATGAAATCCACCAGAAAGTGGATACACAAATCATCCAGGCCACATTAAAAAAAGTGCAGAAAGTGAAAACAAAGTTGGCTGTTCTAAGAAAAAAACAAACTGAACTTCAGGAAATGGAGAATTCTCTCCTGAAATTTCAAAGCACAATGACATGCCTAAGCAGCAGAATCAACCAGGCAGAGGAGAGAATCTAAGAGCTTGAGGATTGAGCTATTGACCTAACCCAGTACAAAAAAAAAAAAAAAACAAGGGAAAAAGACTTAGGAAGAATGAGTAAAGCCTAGAAGAGGTTTGGGATTATCTAAAGAGACCAAATCTATGGTTGATTGGCATCCCTGAGAGGGAAGAGGAAAATAAAAATACCATGAAACAAACTTTCCAAGATGTTATCCAAGAAAATGTCCCCTATCGCATCAGAGAGGCAGCCAGGCAGATTCAAGAGATTCAGTGATTTGTGTGTGTGTGTGTGTGTGTGTGTGTGAGATATTACACAGGAAAATCATCCCCAAGGCATATAATAATCCATCTTGCCAGATGAGCATGAAAGAAAAAATTCTGAAGGTATCTAGTGAGAAGGGACAGACCACCTACCAAGAAAGACTCATCAAAATTGCAGCATATTTCTCAGTGGAAGCTCTATAAGCCAGAAGTCACTTGAGCCTCCTTGTTAACATTCTTAAAGAAAAACAATTACAGCCTAGAATATCCTACCTTATCAAACTAAGTTTGAAAGAGAATTAAAATCCTTCCCAGACATCTGGTCCCTAAGAGAATATACCACCTCCAGACCAATTCTTTAGGAGATGTTTGAGAAATTTCTAAGTACAAAAATGAAAGGCCAGTTCCACCCACTGCAAAGGCATACCTAGCACAGAGCTTACAAACTACACAAATCAACCACACACCTAAAAAGCAAAGCAGCCTATTAAAAGCAATATGACAGGAACAACATCCCTCTCCATATCAATAATTTACTTAAACATGAATGGACTGAATACATTACTTAAAAGGCATAGAGTGGCAAATTGGCTAATGAAGTATGATCCATCCTTCTGCTGCCTTCAGGAAACCCATCTCACTTCATATGACACCCACAGACTCAAGGTAAAGGGCTGTAGAAAGATCTTCCAAGAAAATAGAAAACAAAAAATAAGCAGGTGTAGCTATTCTTATATTAGACAAAACAGACTTTAAACCAATAAAGGTTAAAAAAACGACCACATAATGATAAAAAACTCAATCTACCAGGAAGAAATATCCATTTTTAATATATATGCACCCAACATAGGAACTCAGATTTATAAAACATTTGCTAATTAAATGAAGAGAGGACGTAGGCAGCTATACAATTACACTTAGAAACCTTGATATCCTGCTAACAGCCATAGACAGATTATTGAGGCAAAGAACTAACAAGAAAATACACAACCTTAACTCAACACTAGACCTATTGAATATAATAGACATCTACAGAACACTTCACCCAACAATAATAGAATATAGGTTCTTATCAGTACATGCGGCATACTCCAAGATTGACCACATATTCCAACATAAATTAAGAGTGAACAAATTTCAAAAGACTAGAATCATATTAAGCATCTTATCAGACCACAATGGCATTAAAAAAACATCATCATTACCCACAGGGAATCTCCCAAACACACAAATACATGGAAATTAAATAGCATGCTTCTGAATGATTTGGGGGTTAACGAATTCAAGGCAAAAATAAAAAGATTCCTATAAACAAAGGAAAACAGAGACACAACACACCAAAACTTCTGTGATACGTGAAAGTGATGCTGAGCGAGAACTTTATAGCATGGCATGCACATATCAAAAAAATAGAGGGATCTCAAGTAATCAGTCTAACATTGCACCAAAGGGAACTGGAAGACAAGAGCAATTCAATCCCAGAATTAGTAGAAAGATGGAAATCAGTGAAATAAAGTCACAGCTAAATGAAATAGAGACAAAAAAAGTCATACAAAGGATCAATGAAATGAAAAGTTTCTTAGATTTGAAAAGATGCTGATGAAACACAAGAAATTATCAGAGATTACTATGAACATCTGTATGTGAATAAGCTAGAAAATTATGGAGGAATTAATTATTAATTCTTGGCATCACATAACCTCCTAAGGTTAAAACAGGAAGAAATTGAAACCCTAAACAGACCAATAACAACCCAAGAAATCAACTCAGTAATAAGAAAGCTTCCTGCCAAAAAAAAAAAAAAAAGCCCTGGGACAGATGATTTCTCAGTTGAATTCTACAAGACATACAAGGAAGAGCTGAAACCAACCCTACTGAAAGTATTCTAAGCAATCAAGAAGGATGCAATTCTTCTTGTTCATTCTATAATGCCAATATCATTCTGATACCCCAAAATGACACAGACCCAATAATGAAAGAAAACATTAGGTCAATTTTTCTGATGAACTTAGATGCAAAAATTCTCAACAAGATTATTGTAAAATGCATACAATCAAGGTGGGCTTCATTGCCAAAATGCAAGTCTGGGTCTACATACACAAATAAATAAATGTAATTCACCATATAAACTGGTGTAAAACCAGAAGCCATATGATTGTCTTCATAGATGCAGAAAAAGCATTTGATAAAATCCTACATCAGAAATTTAAATATTCAAGAAATTTAGTCACCCCCAAGAAGCTTGTGTGTTGGTTGTGGGTTTATGATATTTATCTTTTTATTATTTTTAGGCATTTTCCTTTTATGCCTAATTTGTTGAGAGTTTTTATTATAAAGGGATGCTGAATTTTATCAAATGCTTTTTTTCTGTGTCTAAAGAGATGATCATATGGTCTTTGTCCTTAATTCTGTTCATGTAATGTAACAAATATATTGATTTGCATATGGTGACTCTTCTTTATATCCCTGGAATAAAACCCACTAATCATGGAATATTATCTTTTTAATGTGTTATTGGATTCAACGTACAAGTATTTTCTTGAGGATATTTGCATATATGTTCATCAGAGATACTAGTCTGAACTTTTAAAAAATTTGATGTGAATATGCCTAGTTTTGGTATTAGGGTAATATTGATTTCATAGAATAAGTTAATGATAATTCCTTTCTCCTCAATTTTCTAAAACAATTTTATATTTTTCTTCTCATTATCTCTCTATGCTCTACTATGTGTAATTTATGCATATTCTTCATCTAGTTTGTTAGTTCTATTTTTAAGTATAATTGACTTCTTTACTCATTTATTGATTATTTTGCAATGACTGTTTTTATTTTTCAGAATATCTAGTTTGTTCTTTGTGAAAACTGCAAGATTTGCTTTTAAAGTAAATCAATAGTTTTTGTACTTTTTGATTTTATTTTTGTACTATTTGATGTCAACATGTTGAGGAAAATTGGAATACAAAATGATGCTTCAGAGAATTCACCTAGAGGTGTCATCCACTCTAAAGATTGAGGAGCTTTTGGTTTTATTTTATTTTATTTTATTTTATTTTTTTTGAGTTGGAGTCTCACTCTGTCGCCCAGACTGGAGTGCAGTGGCTGCTCCCGGCCACTGCAGCCTCAACCTGCTGGGCTCAGGCGATCCTTCTGCCTCAGCCTTCCAAGTAGCTGGAACTACAGGCGCACGCTACCACGCCCAGCTAATTTTTTGATTTATTGTAGAGATGAGGTCTCGCTTGCCCAGGCGGGTCTCGAACCCGCGGGCTCAGTCAATCCACTCACCTCAGCCTCCCAAAGGTGTGGGATTACAGGCTGAGCCACCGAGCCCGGCACGTTGCCTTTGTTTAGTGAGGCTTCGTCTGCATCACTCCTCTGTCAAGTGTCACAAGATTACAAATGAAACTCAAGAGCAAGTCACGTGCTCACTCAACTTCAGCAGATGTGAAGAGGCAAACACACTGCCTTTTTTCACAATTCCTTAAAGCCAGTGGGTATTGCTTAAGTTCTCTCTGCCACCCGCATAAAAGTGGGTCTCTTTTCAAATTCTTGCAATTCCTGAGTTCCTGAAAGTGAAATATGAGTGACTAAAAATTCTGAGCAGCCCTGTAGAAAATATCTTGATAGAACATGATGTTATTGCCAAAAAAGGTTGCAGGGTGAGCTCTCAACTCAGAGAAGAAATAAAGGGGCAGCCCTCCACCCTCCTGACGATCTGGCTTCTCAGACCTGTCCCTGACTTACTGAGTAGTGTTGGGCAAGTCTTACATCAAGAAAGCTCTTCTAAGAAGAGAGTGGTAAAAAAGTTTTGTCATCCTTCTGTTTCACAGATGAAAAACCTGAGACTCACACTAAATGATGCATGGAAGTTCATGGAGGTGGCAAGTAGCAGAATTAGGATTGAAAACCGATTTTTCCATTAGTCTTTTTCTTAGACTGCTGCTGGAAAGCAGCAGAACGAAGTTCCTCCTCTGTAAAGTAGGGATAGTGCTCTCAATATGGATGCCTCAGTAAGGATGATGAGGTCATGGCCATAAAAGCCCTTTGCAAGACAGAACATACCATACTAGTCTGAGGTATTGGGTGTTAATATTTAAATATAATGTCATACAAGATATCGGAAGACAAGGATGACGCATATTTGTAACTGTTAAGCCAGGGTAAAGGGTCAAACAAATATTGAACTGTCAATTGCAAAACACCAAAATGTGGCATGATAGAGTCTGTGTTTGTACAATTTGGCTTTCAGGGCACTGTGAGTCACTTCAGGTGATTTTAACTAGTTGGTTAGAAGTCTGTTGCTATTTTTTTTTTAAAAAGAAAGGAAAGAAAAGGCAAAATGAAAATCAATAAATAACATCTTCATAGTAGCTGGTGGTCATGCAAAGATATGGGCAGCCATTTGGTTTGGACCCTCTCAAGAATGAAATGAACATTCATACAGGGCACATTCTGGCTTTCTCCCTTTAGAGGATTATCTAGTCACTTGGCCTTTCTGAGATTCCTGTTAATTATCTTAAAGATGAATGAAATAAGTGAATGTAAATTACCTGGCAGTACTTAGCAGAGATTCAGGGCCCATGGAAGTGGCTATTTTGCTAAAAGTTTTTTGTGAGCCATAAGCTGTCACCTGTTTTTACTCATCTGTGGGATTTCTACTTTAGGGGAGAAATTTCCCTCCAACTGGGAGTTACTCCTTTCCTTTTGAAGGAACGATTACTGTCTATATTCATATGTCATCAAATTATGTTGTTTCCTTCATACTTTCTGAGATTGCGGGAATTTTTAGCCTGTCACTCAAAAATAATCTGAAACTGAATCTGCCAACTAAATCAAACTGTTCCATAAAGGGTGATTCATGCAGGCCTGGACAGCCTGCAGGAAGTTTTGATCCTCTGAGAGGTACCTTGAAGTGACCTTACCCACCTGTGGGTGGTAGGACTTCATAGGTTGATGTAGAGGGCAGTGTAGAAACTTCATATGAAATGACCACAGAATACCTGTTTTCATGGGAATGAATGCTAATTTTTTTGGTTGTTTTTTTAAAAACACCCCCCAGACTTAAGCCTTAAGATTTCAAGCGTGGCTCTAAATGTATACCTACTTGAGTGTGCTTTCCTACATTGTGATTGCTACTCATTGGCTTCTCTCACTCTCAGGACCCCCACACAGTCTCAAATATAGTGAAGTCAGGAATGACTCCCTGGTTCTCCATTGGAAGCCTCCAGTCCACTCTGGGCGGACTCCAGTCACTGGTTACTTCGTGGACTTGAAGGAGGCCAGTGCCAAAGATGATCAGTGGCGAGGACTCAATGAGGCACCTATTAAAAACATATACATGAAGGTAAGAGGATGACCATAGTTTTAGAGTATCCTTTAAAAGGGAAAACTGGGCCGGGCTTAGCCTGTAGTCCCAGCACTTTGGGAGGCCAAGGCGAGTGGATTACCTGAGCCCACGGGTTTGAGACCCACCCGGGCAATGTGGCAAGACCTCGTCTCTACCATAAATCAAAAATTAGTTGGGTGTGGTAGTGTGCACCCATAGTTCCAGCTACTTGGAAGACTGAGGCAGAAGGATCACCAGAACCCAGCAGGTCGAGGCTGCAGTGGCTGGGAGCGTGCCACTGCACTCCAGTCTGGGTGACAGAATGAGACTCCAACTCAAAAGAAAAAAAAGGAAAACTGTTCTCCTAATGATAGTAGCTTTAAAGTTAGCACAATAAAACAGAATATCTCTACTTTGATCTGTCCCATTTATTGAGCTCCTGGTAAGATTCCATTTGGCAGTTGTTGGGGTTGGGGAAAGTTTATGATGCTTGAAACAGTTTGGTTATATTTAACCTGAATTCCTTAACCTAGCTCTGAAAAATATCCACCAGGTCCTTTCTTCCTTCTTTCCCTCCTCGCCTCAACTTACCCACTTCACATTTTCGTTACTCATAGTCTGCAAATGTTACTGCTTACTTTTTCATTCTTACCTCTAATTTTTTTGAGGGTGGTATTTTACTTGAGGGTGCTGTTTTTGTAGAGTAAGCCAGTAAATCTGGAACTGCTGATTCTTCTGAGCCATGCCCCATCTCCCTTTGCTCCCATGCTTGTGCTCACAGGAGCACTCAGAGATTAGTGGAATGGGTTCATGCAACTCTTGACCTTGTCTCACCTTTATCCATGTCACTATCTTCCCCATTCCACTAGAGCGTGCTAACTTAGCCAGTTACTAACTCTTTCTATCAAAGACTATTCTGCTGTAGCTACTGAATTTCTCATTTGTACCAAATGGAAACTTCAAAAGAATGTCTTCCCCTAGTGTTAGCAGTGGCACCAGCAGACCCTGAATCCAAAGTAGGGCCTCAGAAACTGTTTGGAATAGGATTCTATTACTTAGTGCTTAGAATAAAGTGCCACTTCACCACAGTCATTCAGAAAGTTGCACACTGCATTCACACAGTCCTATCTGTTGGCAGAATAGACCATTGCCCATAAGGTGGGCCTTGAAGATATAAGTATACCTGATCTAAAAGATCTCTCACACAGACTTGCCCTCAAGGACTAAGTTTATGCCATCTGTCAGTCACTCTCTGGGGTTAAGGTATTTAGAGTAACTATAAGCAATGTAAATACTAGGAAGACCCACCCCCCCAAAAAAACCCAGAATTATCTTTTGGAGAGCAGGCCCCTAGGTAAGTGTTCTAGGAACCTATCAGCATCAGTGTATCAACTAGCCAAATTGTGTTTGGCTTCAGTGAATTTTTTTGGCGATTCTTTCAGTCCATTTACCCATTTCATGACAGGTGATTTACAAGCGCACCTGCCCACACCACACTGAGTGTTCAGTAGTTTGTGACCAAAAATGGCTTGACCCCTGTGCCCTACCCTCCCTATTCATCCTATCTCACCCCAATCAACTTTTTTTTTGTTTGTTTTCCCGGAATGAAAAAAATTCTTAAAGAGAAATGGTTTGCCAGTGTGGAAGAGGTGAAACAAAAATGCAGAAGCACTAAAAAGCATCAAAATTGATGAGTTCAAAAACTGTTTTGAGCAGTGGCAAAGTGTCTCAATAGGTGTATCGTATCAAAGGGAGAGTCCTTTGAAGGTGATTGAAGTTTAAACATGTAAGAATAAGTACACAATTTTTTATAAATAAATTCTGGGTTTTTTTGGTCCCCCCTTCATATATTATTCAGGCGAGATTACCTATAAACCATTATACCGAATATGCCATTAACTCAATTTAGCACATGCCAATCAACTCTCCAGCCCCTCAGGAAATAAGAAAGGTCATCTTTTCATGAGGAAGAGACAAAGTCGAGGAAGGAGTGGAGCCTAGGATGCTCTTTGGCAGTCCAGATGAGTCAGGAGGCCCTTGGATCCAAAGAAACTCCCCAAGGACAGTATAAACAAAAGATCAGAAACATCCTGGATGGGATGGATATTGAGGGTATATGGCCAGAATGAAGATTTCCAGGTTCTCAATCTGCCACAGTACAGGATAATGCCAAGGGCCTGATGCTGGACCTGACTCAGCTGAGAAGCCAAGCAAAGGAGACCAACAACCCTGCAAAAAATAACAGAATTTAGACCTATCAAAGAATTGTTTTGTTTTTGTTTTTGTTTTTTTTGAGTTGGAGTCTCACTCTGTCACCCAGGCTGGAGTAAAGTGACACTCATGCTCATGGCCACTCCAGCGCCAACCTTCTGGGCTCCAGCGATCCTTCCGCCTCAGCCTTCCAAGTAACCAGAACTATAGACACATGCTACCATGCCCAGCTAATTTTTGATTTATTGTAGAGATGAGGTCTTGCCAAGTTGCCTGGACTGGTCTCGAACCCACGGGTTCAAAAATGATCTTACAGTTTATCAACAGTTTTTAAAGTGAAAATCGAATTTTTTACTTTTCTGGTTATAAAACTAACACACGCTTGTGATTTGAAGTTCAAACAATAGAAGCATAAAGAAGAAAGTTAAAATGTCTTCTAATCCCCATATCCGTTATGGTATATATTTATTCTTCCAGATGTTTTCTGTTCAGAAAAATTTCAAGCATATAATGGAGAAAAAATTTACATATTAGGAAGTATAGTCTGAGGCCACCCCTTCGGGTCCCCTCCCATTGTGGGAGCTCTCCTGTCCTCTCAATAAATCCTGCTTTCTCAAAAAAAAAAAAAAAAAAAGAATAGTCTGATAAATTTCAGAGAGGACAGGAAATAGAGCTCCACAAACGGGGGTACTTCTAGAAGAGTTGCAGCCAGAGCATAATGAACTAACTAGTTTCTGCTGGAAGCATCCACATTCATTCCAGCATCTGGTGTCTAGGCGTTCCTAGAAAGAGTGAAAGATACATTACTTTCAACCAAAAAGATTTAACCAAGCATAGTTCATGGTTTCTTCCTTTTCCTTTTTATTGGTATTGAGAAGGGATTCATTGGAAGGAGTGGGGGAGCTGGAAAGAGAAGGCAAGGGAATGTTCTTGGAAATTATAGGGAAGAAAAAAAAAATCCAAGAAAAGGAAAATAGATGTGCATCAGTTACCTAGATTATCTATTTGTGGTGCTGTTAAGGCTAGTGGTCATTGCCCCCGTGGCCATAAAAGAGTGGAGGAGTGTTCCTGTCATCCCAGTGACTAGGCACTGGAATGTGAAGATACTTCCTGCACATGTTGCAGAAATCTGACTCACAGCCACACATTATCTAAGTAGCAGGTGCAGATGTATCGGACACCTGGTTATTGGTCTATTTTTATAACAATAAGGAAGTGTTTTTGTTTCTTTTTGGGAATCCAGGTTCCTGGCATTATTTCTAAACTTAGAATTTAAACATATCAAACTCTGCATTTAATCTGTAATTAAGTTAATTAATTAGATTTAAAGCCTAACGATTTTTTCTTTTTCTTTTTTTTTTTTTTTTTTTTGAGTTGGAGTCTCGCCCAGGCTGGAGTGCAGTGGCACACTCACGGCCACCCCAGCGTCAACCTGCTGGGCTCCAATGATCCTTCCACCTCAGCCTTCCAAGTAGACGGAACTACAGGCGGGCGCTAATTTTTTTGATTTATTGTAGAGACGAGGTCTCACCAAGTTGGCCGGGGTGGTCTCAAACCTGTGGGCTCAGACAATCCACTCACCTCTGCTGGGATTACAGGCTGAGCCACCGAGCCCCGCCAAAGCCTAACAATTTAACACATAGCTCATTTAAATACGTGACCAGAGACACTTCAGTTGAATAAATTTATTCTAGCATTGTTTGACTTAAGTCACATTTTGGACATTGATCTTCATCACATTTTGGGAAAAAATTATGCCTCCTGTATGTAATACATTCCTTCTGAAAGCATAATATAGTCTTTAAAAGCCATTTGTTTTAAAATAAAAATATAATGGGGGGGGCAATCCGCTGGGTCCCCTCCCACTCTGGGCACTTTTCTGTCCTCTCAATAAATTCTGCTTTCTCAAAAAAAAAAAGATAATTTTTGATAAAATATTAACAGCATTGATATTAGCAATGAGATTGTACAGAACCCAAAGAAAGTCAAATTAAAACAAAAAAGAAGTGGGACTGTCATACAAAAATAGTTTATACATTTTTTTACAACTCTTTGTAACTCTAGCCTAGTGGCACATATGTAGTAGGTTCTCAGCAAACATCTTGAAAATTAAAAACTTAAGGATTTAGAATTTTAATACACTTTGATTATTCACAAACTACTTAAATTCACAATTGTGCTAATTTTATGTTTATTTAGTGAGAAATGGCTATACTAAATTTATAGAGGCAATTTTTGTTTGTTTTGTTCTAGTGTTTGATCATGCTTTTAAGCAAATGGAAAGTGCTCATGATTCATGCTTTTCATTCTCCTTTTGTCAAGAATTTCACCTGAAATTATTCATGGAATGTCTCAAAAGGATCAGGGGTGGGGGAAGGCAACATTTGTGCTATAGTGAACACTTTGTATTTTGTCTTTTTGATGAAGGAAGAAGGTGACTGACTCATTTGTACATTGGTCTCTGCTTCGGGTGTTGGCAGTCATTAAATTATCTAAAAAGAGGAGAATATCAGAGTTTGATCTTGGAAACTCCTCTCCTACTTATAGATGGTCCAGAGAGAAGACAGTCTAAAGCTAAAGTCACCCCCTGGTTCTTGACAGAATCAGGTCCAGAGCACAAGTCCTGCATCCCTGGTGCTACATGACTAAGTCTTATTGCAGAGGAAGAGCACGTCGGTTTAAATGACATAAAACACCCACTGCTTCATAAAACACCCATTGTTTCTACACCTGCTTCTTCCAGGTGCGAGGGCTCAAGAAGGGTGTCAGCTACTTGTTCCGTGTCCGTGCCATAAACCAGGCGGGAGTCGGAAAGCCTTCTGACCTTGCTGGCCCAGTTGTGGCAGAGACACGCCCAGGTGAGTTTTTACTCTTTCACTAAAATTAATCTAATCTGTGTAAGGTACAGAAGTGACATTCAACCTAACTTTCTGCGCTTTTCCTAATTTTCAAAGTCATTAATATATGCTACTTGAACATAATTGATATGTAATAACCTTAGGACATGGTAATCATTGATCACATCATCCTGTTCCAAGGTGCCTTGGAACAAGGATGGGCCAGATTTGAAGTGGTCCTGGGGCTATTCTGATTCATACCTAAAAACACGGAAGTTCTTGATCCAATTAAGCTTCCAGGACCAAATGTTCCAAGCATTCATTCCTGGTCATCATTCCTATTATACCTTGGCCAGTAAGTCTCACAAGAATATTTTCCCAGTTGTATGGGAAGCTGGAATCACTCAGTTAGCAGGCACAAACTTCAGACAAAGTAGGGTTTATGGAATTGTAGCTATTACGTTTAAACCAGGGTCAGCAAACTTTTTCTGTGAGGGGCCAGATAGCAAACATTTTCAACTCTACAGCCATACGGTCTCTGTTACAACTTCTCAACTCTGCTATGGCATGAAAGAAGCCATAGAAGATACATAAACTAATGACCATGGCTATGTTCTAATAAAACTTTATCATGACATTATATGCATCACATAACGTGATATATTATAGTCATTATAAAATTTCAATCTGAAGTAACTTACCCATGTCTTGAAATATTAATCTTCATTTCTTCTTTTTTAACTGCTGAAAAATGTAAAAACCGTTTTTAGCTTGTGGGCCATACAAAAAGAGGCAATGGGCCAGATTTAGCCCACAGACCATAGTTCGTTGATCCCTGGGTTAAACTAACAGCGATCCTGACTGAATGGTCTATAGCTGAGGCAGCCCTTACTTCCCAGCTTCAAGAGAAGCCATGAATGGACTAGAGAAGACAGTCTTTCCCTTTCTTATAAGAACAAAGTTGACAGTGTTCATTGTCCAGATAGTTTTAGATCAGTATATAATAATTTCTTTTATCATTTAACCTGTATTGTTTTCCAAAGTTATCATATGTTTTAGTTCATTAAAGTGACATGAAAGAAAGCACTGGAAATGAAAGATGATAAAAAAATCACCCAACTGTTTTAAGTTTATATTCATCCTAGTTCAAGCACTTTTGCTTTATCTGACCCTATTTTAAGACTGAAATAAGCAAATGACCGATATATAATATAATATTTATTTTACTGATGAGAAAATAATATAAATAAAGAAAATGCTGCTTTCACTGCATGTTACTTTGAAGAGTGTATAAAATGTACCCTTTGAGGAAGTAACTGCTCCTTTCATCCTATTCCTTCATAATGTATTTTCAGCTATTCTTATATCTACTCTCTCGACAAGAGCCTGACAAAAGTAACCCTCTTAGACAAAAGCGTGGTAGGTGTCCAGAGAGAGTGCCACACTCATAAAAGTAACCTTTGCGAAATTTCATGAGAAAACAGAAATGCTACAAACATATACACCAGGTAAAGGTAACACACAAAGACACCAGGACATATATTCCTGTAGAAATCAGACCCTTCAGTTGACAACTTTGTGAATAAGAAAGGTGCCAAACGGACATCCACAAGGGCCTATAGGTAGAGTCTACTCTCCTACGAGCTTCATTTAGACTGCTAAACAAGTAAACTCTTACATTTAGTCATGGGCACATCAGAAGCACCTTTTCAGCCCTGGAGTCCAAATCTGATTGACTGAAGAAATCTGAAACCAATTTCTTATTTTCTCTTCCATGACCTTAGAATGGCAGATGGCCAGGCATGGCATTAACAAAGCCATCGCTAGGGAAATTCTGCCACCAGAAAAGGAACTGCTGGTGACCTCCTGGGTGAGATTTTTGTTTCACTGACTTGAAATAAGGTACCAAAACTCATTTGGTAGCCATTTCATTCCAGAGTATAACTACAAATAACAGCTGCAGACGTTGGTATGCTGAGTGGCACCATATTAGCCCATTCATAACCACTGGCTCACAGCCTAGGAAAGAATCATGAGATACACAATCAAAATACTGCACCGTTAAAAAAAAAAAAAAATTGCTGCCCCATGAAGGAGTGCCAAAGGTCCAGTGACATTTGGGCTTGTTTTGTGTACATAGGCACATTCATTCTTACCACATGCATTTCTTGAGCTCCTATTGTGTGCCAGGTGCCAATCATCTCTGCACATAGGGCTTACAATATAGTAGAAAAGCCTGATGAGAACTAGGATAGTTCATAAATATTCTCCGTAGCTGAAGAGGCTAACAATGAAGTATTAAGGTTTTGTAAGTCCCTGTAAAATTGTACTTATTTGTTTTGTTAAATATCAATATTTTATTTTTAGCGTATATTTATCTTATGTTATAATGGATGGGCCTGGGAGAAGGCACGTTATCAACTCCAAGATTTAGGATGAGAAACTTAGCTTGCTGTTTCAAAAGAACAATTTCTTTTTGGGATGCATTATTAATATTTCAGATAGAAAATAAAGCTGTCTTGTCACAGCAAACCACAAATACATCTCACAAGATAACTCAAGTGTCACTTGAATTACAGTTAAAAGTTAACTTAATCCACTGAGGTTGGTGGGATCACTGGTCTCCCTTAGAAGTCGAAGAGTACTTGGCCGGGCTCAGTGGCTCAGTCTGTAATCCCAGCACTTCAGGAAACCGAGGCGAGAGGATTGCCTGAGCACCCAGGTTCGAGACCAGCTCAGGCAACTTGGTGAGACCACGTTTCTACAATAAATTTTTAAAAAATTAGCTGGGTGTGGTAGTGCACACCTGTAGTTCTGGCTACTTGGAAGGCTGAGAAGGATTGCTGGAGCCCATCAGGCCGACACTGGGGTGGCCCGTGTGTGCCACTGCACCCCAGCCTGGGTGACGATGTGAGACTCCAACTCAAAAAAAAAAAAAAGTCAAAGAGTGCGCAAGTGGACATAGCTCAGACATTGCTACAAAGTCTAATTATGCTGGTAATGAGGATCAGATAATGGGTTATGGCATGCTTTACCAAGAAGTCTTATTGTTTAAAAATCCTATTAAAAGAATAGGGTAAAAATTATTTAATGTAGATATGTTGGCTCATAAAACTATGTGTTCTTCTCGATGTTAGTATTTTAAAGATGGTGTCTGTGGTTGATTGCATCAGGGCTGGGGTGGAGGTGAAGTCCAGGTGAGCACGATCAGATGGAAGACAAGAGAGACCTGCCAAGGTGTGGCAAGTGATCTGGAGGGCAACAATAGCTTGTGGTAGAGACTGCAGGTATTCTTATCAGAGAATCTGAGCAGCAGGTAAGAGAATCAGGTGATGGGCAGGAGAACCCAGACACCTGGCAGAATCTTGAGCAGGAACTGGGTTACAGGAAGTTAGGACTTGGTCACAAGGAGCAAGGCAGGTTAAGAAAATGCACTACCAGAAGGAATGATGACTTGGGGTTGAGGTGACAGTCTGCTAACCAAGGGTTCATTACTGCTCCAGTGACTAAACTTTGGTTGGTCCCAGAGCCTGATGGGGCTTAGAAGGTAAATGTGTGCTCAGTGGCCAAGTGGTGGAGCCATGAAGGATACTGAAGCAGGAAGTCAGGCTGACTTTTTAGATAAGTTCAACGGGCTAATTTGGAAAACTGCTCTTGTATTTGCTTACTAACTGATCTCCTTCACCCACTATGACGCAGTTCTCAACCTTAGTTGTACATTAGAATCATGCCAGAAACTTTTTGAAAATACTGATATTCAGACTCTGCTTCAGACCAATTAAATTAGGATCTCTAAGGCTGATGGGCTGATGACAGGAGATAAGTCATTCTTTAAAAAAAAAGAAAAAAGGCCAGGCACAGTGGCTCACACATGTAATCCAGTGCTTTGGAAGACTGAGGCAGGAAGATTGCTTAAAGCCAGGAGTTTGAGACCAACCTGGACGGCATAGCAAGACTCTATCTCTAAAACACAAATTCTTAAATTAGCCGAGTGTGATGGACGCACCTGTAATCCTAGCTACTTGGGAGGCCAAGGGAGGAAAATTGCTTGAGCTTAGGAGTTGAAGATTTAGAATGAGCTATGAGCACACCAATGCACTCCAGCCTGGGCAACAGAGAAGACCCCATGTCTTAAAAAACAAACAAACAACAACAACAAAAAACTCTACGGCCAAGTCCCTGGACAAAAGTTTATTGTTTGTTTGTTTGGCTCTTTTGGTAATTCCAGTATGAAACCAGTCTTGAGAACTGTACATTAGACTGTGGGCTCCAAATAGAAACTGTGTCTTTTCTGTATATATGCTGACAGTCTTGTAAAGTACCTGTATATAATAGTTAATTTATTAAATGAAAAAATAATGAATGTTTCACTGGAGAGTGTGACTAAGTTTTGTAGCTCAGTGTGTCCACTTAACCCTAGGTGTTTTGTACTACATGTCCTGGTTATAAAGGGCAAGCTGGGGAAAAAATCATCTAGTGGAAGCACCAGTGTGAGTACCACGTGATGACTCAGCCAGCAGTCCTCATCTGAAACTCAGGGCAACTCAGTGTCACATGTGACTAATTGCAATAAGTCACTTCCATCAGTCTGTATTCTGTCCCACTTCTTAGTTTTTTAAATATCATCTCACACACACACATACACAGACCTTGGAAAAGAACAAAAAATTAAAGCTTATAAAAGTGATGCATTCATGCTGATGTAAAAGACTACATGAGAAAAAAATTCTCAAGATTATGAAATGTATGAGAGGGCGAACAGTTTACTGTGGTTTTATTTCAGCTTTTAAATTGTATCTTTTTTTGTCATTTTTTTTTTTTTTGGAGGGGAGAGAAAAGTGGAATGAGATGAGTTAATTTCTAAATAGCTCATTTGAGCCCTGGGTCACACCTTATTCCATAAACATATTGGGAGTTCCTGGTGAACCAGGAGGAACCATTAAAATGCAATCAGATATTCTTGTGTCCATGTAAAGGATTTGTCTAGGATTGAGGAGCTGAAAAGCTGTTCTTCAATCCTTTCCAGGCCCCCCCCAAAAAAATTTTATTTTACTTTCTATACCTAAAGCTCCTGAGGTCTTAATTGAATTCTTCATGTCCTTGAGCAGATTCGAAGGTCATTTTTATGAAAATTTAAGTTGTGCCAAATTTTGCTCTGCTTTGCCAGCCCAATTTTGTGGGAAAATGAGATGGCCCTTCGTCTGGATGAGAATACCAACCCACAGGAATTCCTATGAGTATCAAATTGCAGTTTGATAGCAGAACATCAAGCTTGCTTCCTGTCCATCTGAACCATTTTGATCATACATTAATCAACTTTAGATGTTGTATCTAGACTTTTCTCTCGGGCTTTCTCTGTGGCATTGTACACAAGGCACTGTCCAGTGCATGTGGGAAATGCTGTCATTGCTTAATAAGTGAATACATTGGTCTCGATTTTGCTAGAGCATCTATGAAAGGAACCATCTATTTGAATATCATATATCTTTTGAAAAATTGCAATAGACTTTTTTGCTCACTATGTAACTCGGACCTCTTATTTAAAGAATCTCACTATTAATTCCTCTTAAATTTTAATATGTGAAAAAATTGGCTCTCCAGATGAACATATCTCCTTCCTCTTATTGTATAAATAGAAATCCTTCCTTTTCAGACATGATCAGGCACGTTCAAGGTAGTATAGCCATAGATGAAATCATTCCTTTCGAGATGAAAAAACTCCAAGCTAGTTGTTTTTTCTACTTTAAAATTTTTCAAGTGATATCATTTTGTTTTAAGCTCCTGCTTCCTAATGTTTATTCCTTATCGTCCCAAATAATTTATTTAAAGTATTTTCCAAAAACCATTTCCCCCCCTAAACCTAGGATAAAAGTAGAATCTTTTTTCCCATTGGTAACTTATTCTCTAAATCACTCTAAAAAAAAAAAAAGTCTTCATTCAAAGAACTATGGTAACAAATTAGTTAAAACCAAACAGTAACAGAAGGCTTGGAACTTGAAAGTCCATATTGAAAGAGTGTGACAGCATCAGCATTGTAATTCCTATGACAAGTAGGAAAGGAGCTGTATCTTGTTGCATTTGTCATTTAAAGACAATAACCTTATTTTATATTTTCACAATGATATTGTTTCAAGTATATTCTTTATTTGCAATATTAAGTTATTTTGATTAAGCATTTTCTAATGAGAATTGTGATGGGACTTCAGAAATACGCTTAAATAACTAACTAGTATTTGAAATATTTTCAGCAGATTTGATTTTTCAGAAGCTTGAGATTATTATTACTTTTAGAATGATACTTTCAGTCAGTTGAAATGATGGATATTTCTAGAATGATATTTTACTTTAGAACGATACTTCAGCCAGCATCATTGATTTGTTAGAGAGATCAAGCTTCAAATTCTGAAGATAACATTAAGTAGGAAACCCACTGCCAATAGAGTATTTTCTTTTTGGTACTTTCATTTCATCTTACCTATTTATTAAAATACTGGTGTTATGTTTCAGCTTTAGTGAGGCAAGTTCCAATGAAATACATGTGGCAATTTTGTTTGTTTGTTTTGTTTTTTGAGTTGGATCTCACTCTGTTGCCCAGGATGCAGTGCAGTGGCACAGTCATGGTTCAACCTCCTGGGCTCAAGTGATCCTCCCACAGCACCCTCCTATGTAGTTGGGACTACAGGCATGGGCCACCATACCCAGCTAATTATTTGATTTTTTTTTTTTTTTTTTTTTTTTAAAGACAAGGTCTTGCTATGTTGCCCAGGCTGGTCTTGAATTTCTGGGCTCAACCAATCCTCTACCTCGGACTCCAAAGAGCTGGGATTACAGGCTTGAGCCACCATGCCTGGCCAAATGTTGCAATTTTAAGTTTTTTAAAGCTGTTTTTTATCAATCCAGTCCCTGGCACATGTAAATGTGTACAGAAGATATGAAAGACATAATCCCAGTCTTTGTAGAATTTAATCCTATTCTTAATAAACTAAACAACCAGTCAACGCAACTGTTTGAAAAATAAAAATTCAATCAAATACTCCTCTTAATGAGATTTAAACCTTAAGTGACAAATATAGTTGCAACTGTTTATTTGTTCCCTTTACTGTTCACTTATTTAAATAAATCAACCAGTGGCACCCATCATAGCCACCATTATGTGTGTGTTAAATTGAAGAAATGAGCCGGGCTCGGTGGCTCAGCCTGTAATCCCGCACCTTGGGAGGCTGAGGTGAGTGGATTGCCTGAGCCCATGGGTTCGATACCCACCTGGGCAACTTGGCGAGACCTCATCTCTACAATAATCTAAAAATTAGCCAGGTGTGGTAGCGCATGCCTGTAGTTCCAGCTACTTGGAAGGCTGAGGCGGAAGGATCGCCGGAGCCCAGCAGGTCGAGGCTGTGGTGGCCGGGAGCGGCCACTGCACTCTAGTCTGGGCGACAGAGTGAGATTCCAACTCAAAAAAAAAAAAAAAAAATTGAAGAAATGTCCATGCCGCTTTCTTCTGCCGACTGCAGACATTCTTATGACATGCTGATTTGACATGATTAATCAAGAAAAGCTTCACAGATTAGAAAAACTCTTAGATACTAGCTGACATTACAGCTAATCCCTTTCTCTTACTTCGTCTCTCTTGGCAATTACTTAATTTTAAATTATACATTTTAATCTAAGACTTTGAAAAAAATTGCCACATTCTAATGCTACAACTCACCTATAAGGTAATGGATGTAACTCATAGGTTGAGGTAGAAACACATATGTTGCTTGGAACCTAAAAATAACATGCTTTATTTAAAAAAAGAAATCAACATTGTTTGCTTCACTTCATATTTTCGCAAAAGATCTCCAAGTACTGTACAAAAGATAATTTTCCAGAATACAATCATCCCTCATTACCCTGGGAGGATTGATTCCAGGACCCCCCACTGATACCAAAACCCATGAATGCTCAAGTTTCTGATATACAATGGCGTAGTATTTGCATATAATCTACATGCATCCTCCCAGATAGTTTAAATCATCTCTAGATTACTTATAATACCTCATAGGCTGCAAATACTATGAAAATAGTTGTTATACTGTATTTATTTTTTGATTTTTATTATTTGTTATTGTCATGTTATTATTTTTTGTTGCTTTGGTTCTGAATATTTCAATCCATGATTGGTTGAATCCGTGGATGCAGAACCCACAAATACAAAGGCCACTGTCCTTTGAGGATTCAGCTCTTTAGGCTTTCCTCAGTAACAGAGGCAGCTGAGACGGCAACTAAGCGAGGCTTTCCTATTTCCCAGTTCCATGAGTTTGGGACTAAATTTGGCCATTCTAAAACCTGTTGTTTTAGATGCCCAGTTGTTCCACTTACCTGAGAGGATACTGCTAAAGCATTAGTACTTTAAAATTTCATTTGTAAGACTGGGCACGGTGGCTCACGCCTGTCATCCCAGCACTTTGGGAGGCTAAGGTGAGAGGACTGCCTGAGCCCCGGGATCCGAGACCAGCCTGGGCAACATGGCCAGACCTCATCTCTACAATAAGTAAAAAAAAGTAGCTGGGCATGGTGGCACACGCCTATAGTTCAAGCTACTTGAAGGCTGAGGCAAAAGGTTCGCCTGAGCCCAGAGGATTGAGGTTGTGTTAGCCATGAGCAAGTCACTGCACTCCTGCCTGGGTGACAGAGTGAGACTCTGACTCAAAAAAAAAAAAAAAAATCATTTTAAGACTCTTTGATGAGAATTCTAATTCTTCTTCTTCTAAAGATGAGGAGTACAGTTCAGGATTAGTTACATAAGTGATCATTGTACAGGTAAAGTTTGGGCCTCCCTTTGGCCCCCACTTTGCCAGGTTTGAGATTTGGTATCCGTATTGATGTTATGTGCCCCCTTCCCCTAAAATTCTTTTAAAATAGATTACAGTTTAAAAGGGCTTTTCAACTTTCTTAGATGGAGTATACTGAATCTTAATTACCTTGTCCTGTGACTCAGAGCCATAAGTATCAGCCTTATTTATGACAGTGTTGCAACACAACGATTTTGTTATGGGGAGGAGCTATTTGCACCCATACTAAATAATATCTTTGGGCCTACTTTTTAGTCTTTCCGCCTCCTCTCTTGCTGTCATTGTCCTTATTTTCAGTGTGCCTGCTAATAGTAGCTTCTTACTTTCTTCTCTTTCTGAGTTTCATCTATTGAGAGAAATCAACCAACAAAACATGTTAGAATTGTCTCAAGCAGGCCGGGCTCGGTGGCTCAGCCTGTAATCCCAGCACTTTGGGAGGTCGAGGCGAGCGGATTGCCTGAGCCTGTGGGTTCAAGACCAGCCCAGGCAACTTGGTGAGACCTTGTCTCAACAATAAATCAAAAATTAGCCAGGTGTGGTAGCGCGCACCGGTAGTTCTGGCTACTTGAAAGGCTGAGGTGGAAGAATTGCCAGTGCCCAGCAAGTACACGCTGGGGTGGCCGTGAGTGTGCCACTGCACTGCAGCCTGGGCAACAGAGTGAGACTCCAACTAAAAAAAAAAAAAAAAAGAACTGTCTCAAGCAACATATGAATAGATTCCAAGTGATGGTTTATGGAATCTTCCTGTGAATGTGCAGGATACTATTGTATAGACTTTGTCACATCAGCACTGGCTCTTAGATGAAGGCTTATTTTCCTTACTTCTTGGCTTTGGGCAATGTTCCAAATAGGTGGTTACAGTACAAAAATTATCTACAGAATTGAGAGAAAGATGAAGCTAATTAAGTTGTCTACATTCTTCTAGTTTTGTGACTCCTTTGCAGAAAAGTCTAATCTTTCACTTTTGTGAAGCAATATTTTTCTGTTGTAAACTTAAATCATACCTCTAATATAATAAACAGTAAGCATGTGAATGATTCACTTCCTTTTAAAGAAGGACTACAGATAAGACAGTGAATGATTAATATGAGCAATTGGTCATGGTTCTAAAATAGATATTATGCTGAAAGCAAGATTTTATCCCTTCTCTCCTCTTCAAAACAATACGGATATACAGAAATTTATTTTTATATTCTTTCTGTGACTCAACCACACAAATGGTATAACGCTGTCTAAATCTCAACACTCTTCAGTGTTAGTCTTTTCTTAAGTTTTAATAACAGCATTTGTTCAATATTTACTATGCAACAATGGAGTGTTAGGATTAGTGATGTGTTATCAGGAGTAGAAATAGAACATGGTCTGCTACATCTAGTGGGATAGGTGTAGCCCTTTAAAAAGTAACCTATGGCGGACATGTCACTTAGGGAATAATTAAGCCTTAGTTAATCATTATTTCAGTTTATCTATGTAGCCAAATAGGAAAATAACCCTTTCTTTTTTTTTTTTTTTTTTTTTTTTGAGTTGTAGTCTCAATCTTTAGCCCAGACAGGAGTGCAGTGGCAGCTCCCAGCCACCACAGCCTCGACCTGCTGGGCTCCGGTGATCCTTCCGCCTCTGCCTTCCAAGTAGCTGGAACTACAGGCGTGTGCTACCACGCCCGGCTAATTTTTAATTTATTGTAGAGACAAGGTCTTGCCAAGTTGCCCGGGTAGGTCTCGAACCCGTAGACTTAGGCAATCCACTGGCCTCGGCCTCCTAAAGTGCTGGGATTACAGGCTGAGCCACCAAGTCCAGCCGGAAAATAACCCTTTCTTTGTTTATTTTATAAAAGGAATTTTAGGTCATGTACGGTGGCTCACTCCTGTAATCTCAGCATTTTGAGATGCTGAGGCAGGAGAATTGTTTGAACCCAGGAGTTCGAGATCAGCCTGAGCAACATAGTGAGACCCCATTTTTACATAAAATAAAAATAAACCAGGTGTGGTGGCATGCGCCTGTAGTCCTAGCTACTGGGGGATGGGGGAGGGGGCGGAGGCCAGAGGATCACCTGAACCCAAGAGACTGAGGTTGTAGTGAGCCATGATTGTGCCATTGCATTTCAGCTTGGGGTGACAGAGTGAGACCCTGACTCAAAAAGAAAAAAAGGAATTTTTAAAAATCTCCTAGAACCAGTCTTTCTAAGCTTTGCATGTGCTACAATCACTTTTTGGAGGTTTGTAGTTGAAGCACACACTGCCATGAGTAAACACACTGGTTTCCTCTTGACCTTGCCCTGGAAGAACTTTTGCAATTTTTTTTTCCCACTGACAAGTTTTATTGCACAGTGGGCCAGAATGTTGGCCTGTTATAATACAACCTAGAGAGAAAACATTCTAACTTTGGGAAGTATCTATTGGAAGATATTTTTATGCTTAAAAAAAAAGCTGTACCCTTCGATATTAAATATAATGTATTCTTCCTAATGTACTGAAACAAACCAAATTTAGACTGGCAATTGAATAAGTACAAATTTGAATAGAACATTTTACTTCTTTCAGCTGGACTTAGGCATAGATGTGAATGTTTCATATGTTGTACAAACTCCCTTTGAATTGCTATATTAGCTGCAGGTGCAATTTATTATAACTCTCAAAAATAAAATAATTCAAAATACTAACTGAATTATTTTCTTTTAGAATTCAAAAACCAGTCTTCTTGAAATAGCTGAATCTTTTGAAACTCATTTCCATTTCCATTTTCATACGGTTCAATAATAGTCATTTCTCGGTTGCTGTCATTCTAATCACATAGTTCAATGATAATCATTTCTCAGTTGCTATCATTCTAATCTAGAGGGTATCTTTAAATTGATTTATAGTTGTGTGATCAGGAGAGCAAGTTTTCATATATTTCTCTATTCTTTAATGACCTATAAACTTTGAACATGTGAATATAGATGGTTCTTAGTCTCCCTACTCAATCCCCTTCAATGTCCCTTTGACTGGATGTGGGTGTTTTTGAAGCAAAATTCATGAATCGGTGCCTGGTAAGAATCATTTGACCTTTCTTTTTTCTAAGGCTGCTTTGTCCCCCTTAGGACGATCAATCTGCTCCCATAACTGTACCCTCAGTCACATCAACCAATTTTTTCCAGCCCTGGACAAACAGTACTGTCCATGGTGTTGAATCTGCCTAAGAAAAGTGGTACATTCATCTAATTTCATGTTATAGCATAAAAGGTGAATTGTAGAACAGGACTGCAGTTGGGGCTTTCCCCTGGCCTAGGCTCCAGGCCCTGCTTTAAGACTAATGTAAAAGATCTCAAGGTAACAAACTCTTACTTGGTTGATTTCTACTACAAAGTATGACGGCTTTCTTTTTGATCTTCTAGGAACTAAAGAGGTTGTTGTAAATGTGGATGATGATGGAGTCATTTCACTGAACTTTGAATGTGATCAGATAACTCCAAAGTCCCAGTTCATCTGGTCCAAAGATTATGTATCCACCGAGGACTCTCCGCGATTAGAAGCCGAAAGCAAGGGCAACAAGTAAGGACTATTCAGTCACAGTCATGGGCTTTCCTTTCATTTGAGGAGCATGAGGTGAGCTCTTTGATTCCCACTTAAATTACAAATGAGAGGATGGAGTCACAAATATTATATATCTGGTATTGTAAAAAATCATAACAACTTAAACCTTCAAGATAATGATCCTTATAAAGTACCTTTCACATTATTCCATTTAAAGTGCTTCCTCATATGTAATTGCATTTATGATGTTAGAAAAGCTTGATTGACATAACTGTCAGCTTTAAAGATGATTCTCATTATCTATGAAATTTGGAAGTCTTAAAAGTAATGATGAGGAGGCTGAGAAGAACTTGCTGCTTGTTGATTCAAGTCATGATAAATGAGCTACACAATAGCACATCAGAAAGGACTCTATGGGAAGCCCAGGACAGATGAGTTCTAGGCTCAGCTCTACCGGGAGCTGACTAGATAACCTTGGGCAGCTATTTAACGTCATGGATCTTTAATCTTTTTTTTCTGTAAAGTGGGGGGAGGAGAATGGGGGTGGCTTCATGATGTATTACTTCCTTTCAGCTCCAAGGTTTTGAGTTTTGTTTTTAGTTTGCTTTATAGCAAAAACTTGATAGCAAAAGCTTATCAAGATTTATATTTTCATAGTGTCAACTATATTGGATTGTTTTTGATAAAGCAAAGAATTTCCAAGTATTTTTTCTATTCTAATGAAGGCCAATATATCTCAGAAATGGAGAGTGACAAGAAAATTCTGAATATAACTAAGACATTTTTCTATCACTGTGCTATAAAATTCTTGAATTAAAACACATTTGGCCCTTCCTCCCCCCCACCCCAGATATTCAGTCTCTGTAGAGACTGTCAAAAAATTGCCAATACCAACTATACTGCAAATCAACAAGTATTGGGAAAAGTTTTCAATGAGCACTAATATCACTTTGGATAAACCTCACTGGCTATGATACTGCTGCTGCGCAAAGCTCACATTTGGCCTTCGAAAGGACAATCAAACTATAAATTTTCCTTCCACTTTGTGCACTTCACATTTCAATTATTGGTTGATCTTAGACACTGACTAGCAATATAACTTGCAAATATTGGAAAACACAATGAATGAGGCCACTGAGTCATTCATTTATTTCTTCCACATATTACATGCCAGACAAGGTACTGGGTGCCAGGGATACAACAGTAAATAAAGCAGATCGGTCTCTGAAGGCACAGTAATTACACAGTGGTACAAATATAGATGCTGTATGATAAGTTCAGTAAAGGGAGGTAAAGGGGATGACACAGGAGAATCACCCAGAGTTACCAACAGCAGGCTTTGCCCCATGGAGGAAAAAATACAGTCTCCCCAGCAAAGGCTGATCAGCTCCATACCTCATGTGGGATGAGTACTGATAGGTAACATTGTGCTGTGGGATCAGCACCATCACCCCCTGGAAGGAGGTCAGGAAAGTCTTCCCAGAGGAAATGACATTTAATCTGAGGCACCAAGGATGGGTAGGCTTTAGCTCAGCAAGACCAGAGGAAGTGTTCCAAATAAAAGAAGTCACGTGTGGAAATGCCCAGAGATGGGGAAACACAGGCCCATGGATCCCAAGCAACCTCATTTCTAAGAAAAATATTTTGTTCTGAAGGACGAAAATTACCTTCAAAGACCTCGGGACGGATGACGTGGGCATTTACTCTTGCGATGTAACAGACACTGATGGAATAGCATCAAGCTACTTAATAGATGAGGAAGGTAAATTTAAAATCAGTTCATTCGCAAGCCTAATGTTGCTTTAATTTTGGAATTATTCTTACTTATTTTTAAGTGACTTTTTTTTTTAGTCATTTAAGGTTTAATCGTTTTCCTTATTCTCCCTACAGAATTGAAACGTTTACTTGCTCTCAGCCAGGAACATAAGTTCCCAAGTAAGTATCCACAACATATTCACAGATTTTAGCAGTCTTACTTGAGGCAGATTCTGGAATAGATCGGATGACAGCTCTGATGGGATTCAGAAAAAGGCTCTTGAGAACATGTAATAGAATATACATCAGTAGCTCCAGATGCACATTCTAGAAGTCGTGCTTTTTTCTTTGCCATTGTTCTCCAGAGATACCAAGGATACTAACAGAAAACACAAGGGAGGACACAAATAAAATGGAATTATTTTTTAGAGGGTAGGCCCCTTGTAGTACAGGCTTCCCTGCTAGGTAAGTGTTCTAGGAACCTGTTGGCATCAGTATACTAGCCAGTGTTGTTGTGACAGGCTGCCTTCGGCTTCAGTGAATTTTTGGGGGGAGATTCTTTCAACGTGTTTGCCCATTTCATGATGGGTGATTTACAAGTGCACCTGCCCATACCATGAGAGTGTTCAGCAGTTTTTTACCAAAAATGCCACGACCCCCGTGCCCCACCCTTCCTGTTCACCCAATTTTGCCCCGAGCACTTTTTTTGGTTTGTTTCCCAAGATGAAAAAAAGTCCTCAGAGGGAAACATTTTGTTGATATGGAAGAAGTGAAACAAAAAATGGCAGAGGCACTAAAAAGCATCAAAATTGAGTTCAAAACTGTTTTAAGCAGTGGAAAAAGCCTCTCGATAGGTGTATTCCATCAAATGGAGAGTACTTTGAAGGTGACTGAAGTTCAAACCTGTAAGAATAAATACACAATTTTTTAATAAATAAATTCTGGGTTTTTTTGGATCCCGCCTCATGTATCCTGTGCTCCATTGCATAGAGAAGTGTCAAACTACATAGGTGAACATCTGAGTAGTTAAATTCTTTATTTTATGCCTATATATTTTGAAATCACATATATATTTCCTGAATATACTCATATATATGTCTTTAGGCAATCTAATCTCTTCCTAAGTAAGACTGGCCCTTTTACCTCTAAATAAAGACAATCTGAAGACAGTAGCTATCATTTTGAACTCCTGGAAAACAGGGTAAACATGCTTTGGTCAGAAGAATTCCTTTGAGCTACTACAAACCCTTCTGCATAAAAGATTAAATTCCACAGTTGATACCTAAGAAAAGAGCAAGAAGCCTGAAATGACACTCGGAAAGTTCCACTGGCCTGATAGGATCTTTTGCTGTTAGTACTCATTGACCAAAGTAATGAAGCATCCAGAAAGTTATACCCTGGGGTTTCAGAAAACAAACAGAAAGTGATAGCACACACCCACTCTCTTTAACTCAGGAATTTTAAAGAAATTTTAATACCTAAAATACATCTCTTTCACTAATACAGTAACTTCTGGCATCCAGAAAGCTACACATCTATCCCAGACTGTGACCAAAACTTTGTATATTTATATATATATGTGCATTTCTCTAGGAAGAGGATCCTTCAATGATCATATGGACTTGAGATAGAATTAAGGTAGTAAACATTGCCTGATGTCATTATCATTTACACTGAACTATTTTACATAAGCTAAGGCCTCTGATAAAGACAAAACAAAACAAAACCAAAAACAAAAACACTCTAGAACTAATTGCCTACCTTCTGTTAAATTTGCAAGGAATGCTTTGTTTAATGGTGAGGCTGAGTGCTGGTGACTATTGGCCTCACCTGTAATGTTCTTAGAACCAACTGTGTCAGCAAAGCAGCAGAGTGGTATGCCGTGGGGTGTGACTGTAGGACATAGACATCTGAATTCTAGGGGATAACCTGCCATGTGGCATTAGGCAAGCTGTTTCTCAACTGCATGTCTATCCACCATAAAGCTGGAAAAGTCTTATCATGAATGAAGCTTTAAAAGTTAATTTCAGCCAGGCTCGGTGGCTCAGCCTGTAATCCCGCGCTCTGGGAGGCTGAGGTGAGTGGATTGCCTGAGCCCGCAGGTTCGAGACCCGCCCGGGCAACTTGGTGAGACCTTATCTCTACAATAATTCAAAAAATTAGCCGGGCGTGGTAGCGCACGCCTGTAGTTCCAGCTCCTTGGAAGGCTGAGGCGGAAGGATCCCCGGAGCCCAGCAGGTCGAGGCCGCAGTGGCCGGGAGCGGCCACTGCACTCCAGTCTGGGCGACAGAGTGAGACTCCAACTTAAAAAAATAAAAAGTTAATTTCAAAAAAGTATATGGAAGGGAGAGGTTTGGTCTAGACTCTGTTCTGTCTTTTGACTCCCTCTGTGACCCTGAGTGCTGGTGACTATAGGCCTCACCTGTAATGTTCTTAGAACCATGTCAGCAAAGCAGCAGAGTGGTGCGCCATGCGGTGTGGCTGTAGGACATAGACGTCTGAATTCTAGGGGACAACCTGCCATGTGGCATTAGGCAAGCTGTTTCTCAACTTGCCTAATGCCATTCACTTTCATTTCCCTGTACCTTAGTTTATTTTCCACAAATGACTGTCATAATAGTTTATATTGCCTACCATGTAGAGATGCTGTAAGAGAAAATAAATGTGGTATTGCTTGATTCTTGAACTCTTCAGAAAAAAATAGAAACATTAACTGAGACAGAACGGTGACCCTAGAACCTGCTGCTTGGAGCAGAGTGGCCTCCAAGCCCACAGAAGGGTTGCACTTTCTACTCTCAGACATGGTAGAAATGGGAGAGAAGCAGCAGCACCTACTGATCTAGTTAGTCAGGCAATAAACACTGATTAAGTATCCAGGCAAACAGCTTTCCCAATATTTACATTCAGCTTAAAGGGTGGAGATGGGAGAAGATGGTATGTCACTGTTGAACTTGAATCACCAAGCCTCCCTGGAGTTCAATGGGATCATATGGACTTGAGGATAGAATTAATTAAGGCTGTAAACATTGCCTGATGTCACTATCATTTACAATGAGCTCATGGCTTCTGATTGTTGGTGCTAGGAGAGAGGGTGGCAGCACACTCAGGTAACCTTTTATTAGAGACCCAGTGAATGTGTTTTAGTCTGATATGCAAGTATTGAATCTCCCAAACCAAGGGCGTTGTTGTTATTTTTTTTTTTTTAATTTACCCACTGAGGCAGCATTTTAAGTATTACAGCTCCAGTACTTTCCTTTCCCTGCCACTACAAAGCCATTGAGGTCAAGACGTGAATATTTTCAGAGATCTGACGATAGGGTCAAAGCAGCATATCTAATTGTTTAATTCATACCCAGTTCCTCTTAGGAAATGCTAGCATGTTAATGAAGCCATTTTCTTGAGATTTTGTAAGGTCTTAATGGGTCTTGTTCCTGCACCTTCTGCATAGTAACTTCTCCTATGTTAAGCTGTTTTTAAAAATTTTTGAAAACCACTCAGCTTACGCCCCAAACCTGCAAAAAAGATATTTTGCTGGAGCAAATTAACTGCCAGAGAAAAGAGCCTAAGGAAATTTAGAGCGAGAAAAAGAAAAATGTATGAAGCTAAAAATAGAAAATAACTTAGTCTATTTTTGCCAACATTGACACTAAATTACAGTGTGGAAAGGCAGTGTGAAAATATGTCCCTACATAAGAATTCAAGGTATTTTTGTGGGGAAGAGGTGGGATATGCTGTCAACATCCTACACAATAGCTTTTCACTTGTAGATACTGTTATTTCACTCGTATATGTATACTGTATCTATACAGATCTACATAAGCACATATACATAAATATAGATATGTGAGTATGTCCTCTTAGTTGTCCAGATATCATATTCTAAATTTGGTGGTTATAGGGTGTTGATGAAGCCACTGGAGGAAGAAAAAGTTACCAAAATATTCATAGCCAATATTCATAAAGCACTTATTATATACCAGGCTCTTTATAGCGTAATTAAACGGGATGTCTTGTCTGAATTCTGCAGTGACCTTGAAAGGGTTGGTATTGTGGTGGTTTGATTTTAGAGGCAAAGAACGTGAGGCCCCGAGGGGTTAAGTAACTAGACCAGTTGTACACAGCCAGTTAAGCCTGACCCTGAAGACTGTTCCCCTAACCATGACATGGGCTGTTTCTACAGGCACCTGCCATGTTTGCTCTGTGCTCTCTGTGGCAGTTCAAGGTGGCCAGTGTTCCCCAGACAGTGTTCTTATGATTCAGGTGAACAGTAAGGGAGTTGGAAGCGTCCAGGAGGGCCTGCCATCCCTGCCTGCCCCACTGTCACCACTCCAGGCCTGGAGGTAACTCTCACTCGTATATTAGGTTCCCCAGAATGGGATCTCCAGAGATTTCTAAAAGAGATTCTGCTTTCCACTCTCCTCCAGACTTACTTGGAGCAAGCATGAGTGTCCTGTAGGGAGACAGCCTGGCCTCTGCCCTCACCACCCAGGGGTCTGTCCACTTGAACATTATACTCAGCTGGAGAATCACCCTGTTCTTCAGAGTGGATGGCCAGGAGCAAGAGGAATACGGAATAGAAGGAGTAACCCTGATCTCCGCTCTACTACCCAGATATGTTACTACTCTTTCCTGGGTTCAGTTTCCCCATCAGTAAAATTAGGGGAGGAAGAGAATGAACCTTCTTGAGCACAGGTCATTATTCACAGTATTTTTTTTTTTTTTAGTTAGAGTCTCACTCTGTCACCCAGGCTGGAGTGCAGTAGCACAATCATGGCTCACCTCAGCCTCTCAACCTCCTGGGCTCATCCCAGGAAGGCATTCCACATCATCCTTCCAAGTGGCTGGGCCTTCATGCCCGGATAATTTTTTAAATTATTTTTTATAGAGACAAGGTCTTGCTATGTTGCCCGGGCTGGTCTCAAACTCTTGGGCTCAAGCCTTCCTCCCGCCTTACAGGCATGAGCCCCCATGCCCGGCCTTATTCACAGTGTCTTAATGTGTTCTCTTACTATATTTACTCTTCTTGATGGCACATCCGTGTTAGCAGATGGGGAACACGAGGCTTAAGGAGAAGAGTAACTGTACAAGATCTTGGTGTAACTTCAAAATCCACCCTCTCTCCATCATGGTACCCCTTCAGCAGGTGACGCCTGAACCTCCTCTTAGTCCTGAATTGGAACGAATCTATCATGGAATGTTATAGTGAATATAAAGATGCAAAGGGAAGCATCCCTTGAAACTTGAAAAGGGTAGTATTAGGATACGTGCAAAGAGCTATGGATGTACATTTGACACAAGCTTGAAAACTTGTGATTTAAATGATAGCACATGTTAAACATTAGAGATAATTTTTAAGAACAGTTTAGAGAAAGTAAAGGGTGATGATTTCCCCTCAGGAAGCAAAGGACTACTAAACTGTGAGGACAGTCACGCTTTTCCACAAAGTGCACCCTGGAGCCACAGCTGATAGAACCATGGTTGGAAGAGCCTTTCTAGAAAGCATTTTCAAGTAACAAGAAATTTAAAAGCTGGTTTTGAGAGATGTCGTTCATATTGTATAGAGAGTCAAAATTAATTTTTTTCAATTCGTTTTTTAAAATGTTGGAATGAACTCCCAAAGTGAGTTAAATTGTTTGAAAAAATTAGATGTAGCTCCTTTCTAAATACTTTGAAGTAATTAACATATGGAACCCTAGAATGGTAGAGATGGAAAATCTCTTGGCTAATTAGGGCATTTAGTTTAGTTCCACTCATTTACAGGCAAGTCAAGTAAGGCCCAGAGACACAAAGTGACCTGCTTAATATCACACTGCTTGGATTTTTTTATTTCAGTAGCTTTAGGGGGTATAAATAGTTTTTGGTTACATGGTTGCATTGTATGAAGAAGTCTGGGCTTTAAGTGTACCCACCAATCCCACCACACTGTTTGCAGACCTTGGACTAGACTCCAGCTTTCCTGGGGCCTGCCCAAGACTCATGGCACCTTGTTATTCCCCTACATAAGCCTAACCAAAGCCACAGGAGAGTTACAGATATTGGCTAGATGTGCCCCTAAAGGTAAGTTCACCTTCCTTATTTTTACGGTTGAGATGACTGTGATCCAGAGAAGGTGAACGACTTGCCCACAGTGACAGTCCCAGGATCAGTCCCGGTCTTCTGTCCTTCCTCTGAGTCCACAACACTCTCACTGCTCCATGCTCTCACTGCCTCTGGGCTTGGAAATCACCGTTTCCATTGCATATGTTTTTACTTATTGGAAAAACCAATGTCACCATAATTGTTACCAGTATAATCACTATGTGTTACTTTTATTTTTTGTAGTTGTCCCAGTGAAATCTGAGTTGGCAGTTGAAATTTTGGAGAAAGGGCAGGTCCGGTTTTGGATGCAGGCTGAGAAGCTGTCTGGCAACGCCAAAGTCAACTACATATTTAACGAGAAGGAAATTTTTGAAGGACCGGTAGGTATTACACCTTCTAGATTTTTTAACGTACCATTGTGGAATACACTGAGGAAACCTTGTTAAGATGCAGAGAAGTTGTTATGAAAACCACTGGGCAGGGGGTGGGGAGTTTAAATCACTCGCACAAGTAAAAACTATGAAACAAAAATACTGGGACATTTGTGAGAAAAAAGGACAACAATGATAAACAGTCATAAGTGGGCAACCCTTTCGGGTCCCCTCCCACTGTGGGAGCTTTTCTGTCCTCTTGATAAATCCTGCTTTCAAAAAACCAAAAACCAAAAACCAAAAACCAAAACAAACAAACAAACAAACAAAACCGGTCATAGGTCATTGCCAGGCCATTGTGGCCATTGCCTTGCTAAGCTACCGTGTGGCCATGTGCTCTTTAAGCTTTGGCCAGGCCATGTTTTCTTAAGCTTTGGCCCCCTCCCCTACCTTGTGGAGGTGAATCTCCTCTCTCTCTCTTTCTAATTTAGTTTTTAAATAAACTATATTTTCTAATTTTAAAAATTGAAATAAACAAACAGTCATAAACCAAAACCGTCTCAGGCAAACCAAGATGTAAGATCAAAATAGAGCAGCTCTTCTGGGAAGGCAGAGGAGTTTCTGTCCTCACCTGATTCACACCCTACTCACAGCAGATACGCCTGAGATGAAAAGGCCTCTTGGTCCAGTGACTGAAAAATACAGCAAAAATATCTTTCATTGCTTTTCTGGTTAAAAATGTAATACATTCTTATTGCAAAACATGTTAAAAGCTCAGAAAGAACAAATAACATATTCTTGCAACTTCTTCTTCTTCTTTTTTTTTTTTTTTTTTTTGGGTCAGGGTCTCACTCTGTCACCCAGGCTGCAATGCAGTGGCTCACCACAGAATCAACTTAGGGCTCAAGTGTCCTCCCCCTTCAGCCTCCTGAGTAGCTGGGACTATAAGCATGCACCACCACACCTGGCTAATTTTTAAATTTTTGTTAGAGATGGGGTCTCACTTTGTTGCCTAGCCTGGTCTCAAACTCCTGGGCTGAAGCAGTCCAACTCCTTTGGCCTCCCAAATTGCTGGGATTATAGGTGTGAGTCACTGCACCTGACCTCTTGGAACTTTGTGATGTACATGTTGATATATACTTTTTGGACTTTTTCTGTGCCTCTCTGTGTGTATGTCTGTTAGTGCCTTATTTGCATAGGTATTTATTTATGTGTATAAAATACGATTTATTTTGTTTTCAACATAAAATAGTTTTTATAGACACAGTTACAGCAGCTCAGCTTTGTTTGTCCTCCTCACAGGCATCAGTAGACCCAAGATGGGGCCAGTGCCAACCTGGGGTTCACAGGGCTCTGGATCTCACCTGTGCTATCTTGGGTGTCAATGAGAAACTGAAAGGGGGGTGTGGCTTGTGGCTGTTATGAGCAACCCATTCATTAAGATACAATTTTTAAATGTTTGAGGATTTGTTAGTGAAGGGGAAATGATTAACGTAAGTAGCAGAAGAGTCTGTCATATAATCTTTTTCAATACATGTAGTAACTTTTTGTAGGGCCAGAACGAATCACTAATGTGTCCACTGTGGCCCATCTCCTCCTTACTTTTTTTTTTTTTTTGAGTTGGAGTCTCACTCTGTCACCCAGGCTAGAGTGCAGTGGCATGATCATGTCTCATCACAGCCTTGGCCTCCTCGGCTCAGGCAATCCTCTCATCTGAGCCTCCCACATAGTTGTAACTATAGGCATATGCCACCATCTGGTCTGATTTTTTATTATTTTTTTGTAGAGGTGAAGTCTCGCTATGTTACCTAGGCTAATCTCGAACTCCTGGACTCAAGCAATCCTCTTGCCTCAGCCACCCAAGTGCTGGGATTACAGGCGTGAGCCACTGTGCCCAGCTCCTCCCTATTTTCAAAGTGTTCTTAACCACTGCTACGATCACCACCTGGACAGAGGAGATTGTTGGCATCACTCCCTGCCCCCACATTCACACACACGTACATGAAGACACACTCCCCTTCATGTGTTCAAGTATGCATGTATGTTGCCACGTGTGCATACACCTATAGTCTTAGGTCAGGTTCCCTAGCAAAAGAGTCTGAAATAGAGTTTCTTCATTCAAGTCTTTCAACATTTATTGGGTTTGGGGTTGAGAGATGCTCTCCAGAGAAAAGGAGATGCAGGAAACAGGATGGGGTGGGGGAAAGCTAAGCAAAAATGTGGTCTCATTTAGAGACTGGCTTCCTCCGGGGGGGACTTTAGAGCATGAATTGCACCACATCATTGGTCTGAGACCTGAGCCTTCATTCTGGGACGTTTTATAACAAAAAGTCATCAATTCAAACCTACTATGAAATGTATGATTGTATGCCCAGGGACTAAGATTTATCTGTATACTCTGAAAAAAAGTTGCTTTAACAATGTTATAAAGTAGGGCTGTTTCTTTCTTTCTTTTTCTTTTCTTTTCTTTTTTTTTTGTCACCCAGGCCGGAGTGCAGTGACATAAACCACTCACTGCAGCCTTGATCTCCTGAGCTAAAACAATCCTCCCGCCTCAGCCTTCCGAGTAGATAGGACTACAGGCACGTACCACCACACCAGGCTAATTTTTTTTATTTCTTTTTTTTTTTTTTTTGGTAGGTACGATGTCTTCCTATGTTGCCTAGGCTGGTCTCAAACTCCTGACCTCAAGCAATCCTCCCACCTTGGCCTCCCAAAGTGCTGGGATAACAGGCATGAACCACCATGCCCAGCCAGTAGAGCTATTCCAATTCCCATGAAGAGCAAATAGATTTCAAATGCTTTAGATGAATTTTTATTCACATATTAATTCAGCAGATATTTATTAATTGCCTACTATATGCCACACATATGCCAGATGCTAAGAATATAGCAATGAATGAGCCTGAGACTTCCCTCACACACAGTTTTACGTTATTCTACTAATTAAAAGTAATGTAATCTGGAAGGTACAATGGAAATCTAAAAACAACTTTTGACAACATTTGGTGACTTGGGGTAACAAAACTTTATTTAGGTCATAGAGTCCATGTAGTTCCCTTTTCCTGGGTACAAGATTTTAAAGGGTCTATTCAGTTGTCAAGAAATGCTATTAAAATGATCCTTTGGGGGGACTTATTTTTATTTGATCACTTATTGTCATTAAAGTAAAAGATCTACCTCACTGATGTCTGTTTTTCTTTTTTCACGTTGAAGAAATACAAAATGCATATTGACCGCAACACTGGCATCATTGAAATGTTCATGGAAAAGCTACAGGATGAGGATGAGGGAACGTACACTTTCGAGGTTCACGATGGGAAAGCAACTAACCATTCTAGCGTTGTTCTCATTGGAGATGGTAAGAATTCTGTGGAACATTGACTGGAAGACTTTGATACTTCCTTCAATCCAAATACCCCCTGGCACAGAAGTGGTCATGTGAGAGGTAGTAGGAATTGTTTCTTAACTGAATTTTATGTTCAAAATACAATTTTCAGTTAATGCTTTACATGGTATTTTATTTCATAGACTTGAAAGTAAATTTAAAAGAATACCAAATTTATCCCCAACCCATAGGCAAGACTGCACTTAAATAGTCTCATACGTAGACAAGTATTTATTACTAAAATTCTCCAAGGAGGGAATTGCAATACAACCAGGACAGTGTATGTGTCTCAAAAACAAACCATGATGCCTTGTTTTACAGTGTGTATTTACTTTAAATTACTTACACTGAGGAAAAAAATATGCACAAGTAGTGCATGCCACATCTATTAATCATGCATTATAACTTGATTGTAGTGAGACAGCTGCCATAAAAAGCACCAAGATTTAAAATGTGGCATTTACAAAGCAATGGAAAGGCTGCCAGACCTCTATGTCTGCAACATTCAGTACTATTTCACTATTGCCTAGCTTTATGACCTTGGACAAATTATTTAACCTTTTTAAGCTTATTTCTTCATCTGTAAAGATAGAAAGCAAGCAGGGTTGTCACAATGTGTGAATGTTATAATAATGAATATAAATCACTTAGCACAGCGGCAGGCATGTGCATTTATACTGCTCAACTCAATTTCATACCTCCTTGTTTTTCAATTTTTAGTTTTCAGAAAGCTCCAGAAAGAAGCTGAATTCCAGCGGCAAGAATGGATCAGGAAGCAAGGTAAAAATAGACAGTGGGTAGAGAGAAAAACTTCCATTAGGGTATTTGTACAAAATGCCCTAAGATCATTTTCATACAAAATTAAAATACATATTATCAATTATGTTAATAATGCCTGGTAAATTAAAAAAAGAAAATATTTATTGTTAAATAGGTAGCCATTAAAAATATTTAAAAACTAAATCTAGAATTGTTAAATTTTTTTTTTTTTTTTTTAGAAAACAGAATTTATTGAGAGGACAGAAAAGCTTCCACAGTGGGAGGAGACCTGAGAGGGTTGCCCAAAATTTTTCAATTAAATATTTTTTAGAGATGGGGTCTCCATATGTTGCCCAGGCTAGTCTAAACCCTAGCCTCAAATGATCCTTTCACCTCAGCCTCCCAAAGTGCTGGGATTACAACCATGAGCCACCATGCCCAGCCCAAATCTCAAATTTTAAAAATTTGACTTCAGATGTAAATCACCTTAGTATTGAAGAATAAGCTTTGGTCTTGCATTCATGATAAGAAGAGTAATTGCTGATGTCATTAAAATTTTATAGGTCCTCATTTTGCTGAGTATTTGAGCTGGGAAGTGACTGGTGAATGTAATGTTCTATTGAAATGCAAGGTAAGAGATAGATACATTTTTAATGTTTGACTCAAGGGAAATAAAGAAAAAATAGAATGTGAAGAAGAGGAAAATCAATTTTTCATCTTCTTCATTTGAGCCAAAATGGTAAGTGATACATTCTTACTGTTGAATGCTACCATAACCATTTGTTGGTAAGAAACATTTTTTTTTTTTTGAGTTGGAGTCTCACTCTGTCGCCCAGACTGGAGTGCAGTGGCCGCTCCCGGCCACTGCAGCCTCGACCTGCTGGGCTCAGGCGATCCTTCCGCCTCAGCCTTCCAAGTAGCTGGAACTACAGGCGTG
>CAUYQG010071086.1:0-24627 GCA_963574415.1 Tarsius wallacei | reverse complement strand
CTGAGGCAGAAGGATTGCCTGAGCCCAGCAGGTTGACACTGGGGTGGCCGCGAGTATGCCACTGCACTCTAGCCTGGGTGGCAGGGTGAGACTCTGACTCAAAAAACAAACAAAAAACCAAAAAAAACCCTCTTTGCAATCCAATGTATATTTCTATTTCTCAACAAGTAAAAATAAAGAACTATGGCAAGCTGAAAATGACCATATGCTAAACTAAATAAATTAGAAATGTGTAAGTCTATTCGTGGTTTTCTAATTTTATAATTTGCAATAAAACCATCAATCTGGGGAAGATATTATAAGAGCACCAAGACCTAAAGAAAGAGTTAATATTAGTTAATTTTCTTTTACTTATAACAGAATACCTGAAACTGAGTAGTTTATTTAAAGAAAGGATCTTATTTCTTACAGTTATGAATGCTGAGATGTCAAGGTCAAGGGGCTATATCTGATGAGAGCCTTCTTACTGAAGAGGATTCTCTGAAGAATCCCAAAGTGGCACAGGGCATCACATGACCAGCATGCCAGCGCAGGTCTTTTTTCCTCTTCTTATGACGCACCAGTTCACCTTCTATGATTAATCTAATAACCCATTAATCCGATAGCCTATTAATCCATGAATCCCAGGGTACCAAAAAATGTATACAAATTTTAAGAGATGTTATCTATGTATTACTTTTTGAAGTTGAATTGAATTACAGTAGTAATGTGTAGTATGACGTTTGCTCAAAAGATGGTGTTAGTCAAATGAAGGTTAGTGTCACCGTGTGACATGCAGGACAGTCTAAAAAATGACAGAATCACAGTTGTTGTTTGAGGAGCTCACGACCATTTTGAAGTGGTATTTGAAATTGGAGAATGTTGTGGAGGTACAATGACAATAGAGGCCTGAGTATGCAACAAAACCTCCAACACACCCAATACTTGCACGCACTCGTGATAAGGTTGAGACGCATAGTACTGTGTTTGGTGTGTGTAAGGGAAGATCCAGGAACAAGTCTTGCAGTAGTTTGCCATAATCAGAAGTGTCTGGATGCTGATAGTAACTACTTTGAGCATCTCTTATAATTGCAGAAGTCAAATGTGACTTGTGTTCATCTTTTGTTATTGGTATATATTGAGTATTACCATTTTAATGCAGTTTTTTCCTTTCTTAAAATGTGTATGCACTCAGATTAAGCTGTTTATGAGTGTAGACTCCTCATGGTTCAATCAGCTCTCAAAGACCCATCTGTCAATACTTTCACACTGGGGAATAGATTTCATTATGAGTTTTGGAGGGGATAAATATTCAAACCATAGCAATAGGCGAGGAGAAAGGTATGAGGGAAGACTGGTGTTAGAAACTTACCATTATGACTGGGGAGTTGGGGAGTGGGCCTCTCTCTAAGAGAGTTTTTTCTAAGAGAGTGTTTCTCTAAGAGAGTGTTTTTGTAACTGTCAGAGGCATGATAGAACCATCAGAAGGAACAAAATCAACTATGCAAATTGTAAAACATATGTCAGAAATCTGTCTGGGATACCATGTAATCACCAAATTTTCATCAAAATAGAGAACAAAACTAAAGAGTTCTGAGTGCTTTTCTTTTATCTATTAATTATGGATAATATTTCATGTTTCCCTGAGTTATGTGGATGTCTCAGGGCAGGTTGGAAACTGAACCAGATGGCGTTCTGCAAGGAATTAGGATAGGTAAATAGATGCCAAGTAGGCTACCGATAGAGTCTACTACAAACCGGGTTCAGGACTAGATTGTGTCAAAATGGAGAAATGGCCATTGGAAGATGTTCTGATTTGACCATTAGGAGGTCACTCATGACCTTTTCAGAGTACAGTAATGTATTAGAGTTAGGATCAAAACTTTGATTGGGGGATACCTTTAAGTGTGCAAAAGAAGCAAGCATAGACTATGACTTCAAGAATTTGAGTGGTGACTTTTCTTGAGGTAGGCACGATCAAGAGAACTCTTTTGGGTCTGTGTGTGTTATAGGGGAGATTTGACTATTTTGGTAGGTAAAATGTAACAAGACACAGGTAAAAAAGGAAGAGACTGAAAAAGGAAACTTATTTTCTTCAAGGAAGAGAATAGACTATACACATAACACTAAGAAAGACTAAATTAAAAAAAATAAAAACTGAATGGGAATGGTTGAAGGTGTCAGGAACCCAGAAGTTGAAGTCAGAGTATAGCAGCATAGGCTGGTCTCAGTGGCTCAGCCTGAAATCCCAGCACTTTGGGAGGCCAAGGTGAATGGATTGCCTGAGCCCGTGGGTTTGATACCAGCCTGGACAACTTGGCGAGACCTTATCTCTACAATAAATCAAAAATTAGCCAGTCATAGTAGTGTGTGCCTGTAGTTCTGGCTACTTGGAAGGCTGAGGTGAAAGGATTGCCAGAGCCCAGTGGCTCAACACTGGGGTAGCCATGACTGCCACTGCATTCCAGCCTGGGTGACAGAGTGAGACTCCAACTCCAGCTCAAAAAAAAAAAAAAAAAAAAAAAAGAATATAGCGGTATGCATTAAGAGGAAACTTGGTCTTAAACACTAGTCCAACTTGGACACAGGTCTAGCTGACACCAAAACCAATGTCTTTCCCCAATGTCCCCAATGTCTGTACTTATAACTCTATGTTAAACCCCTTTCCCATTAAGGTACATAACTTGGTTGGAGAATACCTATTTGAGTGTAGGGGAAAAAATGAAAGGAAAATGAGTTAGTTGGTTCAGATTATAGTTGATCAGTTATTTAGCTTCTAAAGAGTAGAGAAGGACTCCTGTGGTAACTGTCAATAGAATTGAAGAAGGGGTTGATTATTGATTTCTGGGGACATTGGTAGATTATCTATTACAGAGTCTTTTATAGAAAGAAGAAGGATCAGTCAGATGTTAGAGAGAGCACAATAAACTGCAGTATCATGGAAGCTAAAGGAGATAGGTTACAAAGTATAGAAATCATAGAAGGGATGGATGGATTGAAAATGTGCCAAATCTGTATGAGACCATTGCATATTAGAGAATACAGCTTGACAAAACAAACCTGGAATGTTGAGCCAGAAGGGAGTTGTGAGAGTTTGAGGAAGGAGAGTGAATATTGGTAGCAGTGATCAGAAAGGATCTCCAGGGCAGGACTACATCAATTATTATGGTCAGAATTTATGGGCAGCTATTCATTTAAAGTTGTGGTCAACTTTTCTTTGGTTTCTCTTCATGTCTTTTAAAAGTGGGAAGGGTTGCACCCTTTCTCACCTAGCCCATGCTTGAAATCCAGTAGGGGTGTCAAGCTCCTGCAACCTTGGTACCCAAATAAAGCTTAGATATGTGGCTTGTCCCTTGATGTGGCATCTGTAGTCGAGCTTTGTAACCATCACAGGGACCAGAAGAACATTTTCAAAGGTTTCATTCTTCTGTGGAATTGAGGGAGAGGCAACCTTAAATCCCCAGGTATTCTTTGTGTTCAGAAGTCTTTTCAGATTTGACTCATTGATAGACTTGAATAAATGGAATGAAAATTAAAAAATAAATTTTTAAAGCTAAGCTTAAAAATGATTTTTTATTCATCCATTTAACAAAATTATTGGTAATAAAATAACTGTACTTAGGAAAGCAGAAATCACTAGCCATGTTCACGTTACCTTAGCACCATAATTTAAAATGACTGGTGATCTTTTTTAATCCTCAAAATACGTATTTTCAGCTGGGCACAGTGGCTCAAGCTGTAATCCCAGCACTTTGGGAGGCCGAGGTTAGAGGATTGCCTGAGCCCACGGGTTCGAGACCAGCCTGGGCAACTAGGTGAGACCTCGTCTCTACAATAAATAAAACATTAGCCAGGCATGGTAGTGCGTGTCTGTAGTTCCAGCTACTTGAAAGGCTGAGGCAGAAGGATCACTAGAGCCCAGTGAGTTGACGCTGGGGTGGCCGTGAGTGGGCCACTGCACTCCAGCCTGGGAGATGGAGTGAGACTCCTACTCAAAACAACAACAACAACATATTTTTCACATAGCTTGCAATGTACTGAATGTGACCCCCGGAATGTGTATGTTGAAATCTTAACCCCTAATGTGGTGGTATTAGGAGGCAATGCCTTTGGGAGGTAATTAGATCATGAGGGTGGAGCCCTCGAGAATGGAATTAGTGCCCTTGTAAAATGAACCACAGAGAAATGTTCTGCCCTCTTTCTCCCATGTGAGGATAACTTGAGATGCTGATAATCCACAACCCGAATGGGGTCCTCATAGAGCCCAACTGTGCTGGTGCCCTGATCCATGACTTCCAGCCTCCAGAAATGTGAGAAATAAATTTCTGTGGCTTATATGCCATCTGTTAATTGGTATTTGGTTATAGAAGCCTGAACTGGCTAAGACATAACTGTAATTATCTTTCTGTAATGCTAGGTCTTTTTAAAGTTGTTTTAAACATGTGACATTGTGCCGTGGTTTCCAAAATTACTTTAATACTTACATTTCATTGATAGAATTTGCTAAATTTATTTATCTATTATTCTGTTCTTTTTTTTTTTAAAGGTGTGGAGTACAATTCAGGATTGGGTATACAAGTGGACGTCATACAGGTAAAGTTTAGGCCTCCCTTTGGTCCCCACTTTGCCTTTTGTGAGTTCAGGTACCCTTATTGATATTGTATCCCCACTCCCACCCCAGCAGTACCCTGTTACTGCCAATCCTTTTCTTGTAGTATTATGGTAAATGTTCAGGGTCCTCTTATGAGTGAGAACATATGGTAGTCTGTTCTTTTTTTTCTGTGATAGGTCACTGACCATGATAGACTCTAAATCCATCCAAGTTGCTGCGAAGTCATATGTTTGTCCTTCTTTATGACTGTGTAATATTCCATTGTGTATATGTACCACATTTTTTATATCCAGTCCAGTTTTGATGGGCAGCATGGTTGGTTCCATGTTTTTACTATTGTGAATAGTGCTGCAATAAACATGCGTGTGTAGGTATCTTTTTGGTAGAATGTTTTGAGTTCCTCCAGGTATATCCTAGTAGGGGGATTGCTGGGTCCTATGGAAGGTCGATTTCTAGTTCTTTTAGAAATCGCCACACTGTTTTCCATAGAGGTTGAAGTAGTTTGCATTCCCGCCAGTAGTGTAGAAGCGTTCCCTTTTCTCCATATCCTCACCAGCGTCTGTTGTTGTCTGTTGTATTAATGATGGCCATTCTTACTGGGATTAGATGGTATCTCAATGATTTGCATTTCTCTGATGATAAGTGAGACTAAACACTTTAAGATAAAAGGAAAATCCCAGATTTTCTTCTTTATCACACTGCAGTAAACAATTTTGGATCTATACATTTTCCTTCTTGTGGATTATTTGTGGGATCAAAGTATGTGCCATTAATACTGTTTTATAGAAGAAGTACTGATACTAGTCATTTTTTTAAAAAGAGCTTTATTATACAAATATTATAAACACAAAAATGATCATAAGAAATATCTATAATACCACCATCCAAATAAATCAATTTACTTCATCTTTTAGTTTCCCTAGAATTCTTTGTTCCTGTGTATACATCATTTTTACATATTTAACATTAAATTTTGCCATATAGAAATTAAATCCTCACAAATCTTTTTGAAGGCAGCATAATATTCCATCAACTTGAAATAACCATGATTCAAATAGCCTTCCCCTTTCAAGTTTCCCCATCTTTAAATTATACTACAATGCTGCTAACAACATTTCCTGCTTCGATATTGTTGCCTGGATGAAAATTTTGAAAATAGGTTTACTAAGCCAAAGGATATGAACATTTTCATGACTCTTGAGAAGTACTGACCTGTTACTTTCAGAAAGAATACGTGAGTGTCCACTGCATTATGTGTGCAGGTGTTTCTTTGTCTCACTCCTTTTTGACAGGAAAAGTAGATAACTCCATATAATGTAAGGAATTGTACTTGAAGTTAAAACTGAGCTCTGCCATTTGCTAATAGAATTACCTTAGGCAAGTTCCTTAATTGTTGTGAGCCATTGTTTCTGTAATAATGTCTACCTTACAGAATTCTTTTTCAGGATTAAACATAAAGTATAAAACAGCCTGATTACATGGCCCTTAATACAGTCACTATTTAACCAATCTGGGAGGTTAGAAAAAAAAACACCCCAAAACTCCATTTAATTCTACTTTTTCTCCAAAGGTGTGACCATGACATTTATTTGATAGATTTAACCACATTTTGTTTGATAGATGCTAAATTATACTTTAAAGAAAATCATTTCTGAAATTAGGTTGCATCTTTAAGTCAAGCTGAATATTGAATGTGGTGGTATTGCTTTGTTTCCTTGAAAGGTGGATACTAATTTTGTTCCAGTGTCCTAGAATGGGAAAAAAGTACATTTTCACTGTGTGCTTATAATCTCTTTTGTTCATGCATTTACTGATGTCTTGATGATTTTTTTTTTCCTTTTTTTTTTTAAAGTTGGGGTCTCACTCTGTGGCCTAGGCTGGAGTGCAGTGGCACACAGGCTCACGGCTACCCCAGTGCCGACCTTTTGGGCTCTGGCAATCCCTCTGCCTCAGGCTTCCAAGTAGCCGGAACTACAGGCGCGGGCTACCCTGCCTGGCTAATTTTTTGATTTATTGTAGAGATGAGGTCTCACCAAGTTTCCCAGGCTGGTCTCGAACCGTGAGCTCAAGCAATTCACTTGCCTCGGCCTTCCAAATGGCTGGGATCACAGGCTGAGCTACCGAGCCCAGCCAGCAATCTTCTTGTTAGTTGGAATGATCTCTTCAAAGTTTGTAATTTCTAACGATTTCTTCCATTTATGTTATTTTTTCAAGTTATGTTGTTTGTGGGGGTGTGGCAGGGGATGAAAAAACTTAAGAATTGCATGTTCTTGAATATGCCAGTTTTTTCCCTTTGAGGTTTCCTTAATTATTCTTTCACAGATCATAGATAAGTAGTTATTCCATTGCCTATTATTTTGTCTTATCTTTTTTACACCTCTTTCATACTGTTGTAACTGACCATTTTAGATCCTTATTTACCCTACTAAGATCTGAGATATTTATACAAGAGCAAGGAGAGTGTGTTATTTATTTACAAAAAAATAAGCATTCAATAGAGGTTAGATGCATGGATATATTTAACTCTTTGACACTGGGATTAATTTAAGGTGTGACTCTGAAGCCCCCTCAACCTCACCAAAAAAATAGCAGATGAGTTTTCTTAGTGACAATAAAAAATAATCTTTACCTTTTCCCTTGTGATGGTGTTCCAGCTATCTGCTTCCCTGGCACTGTGTGGTCCCCCATCACTTTCTGTTATATCTGCAGCTGTTTGATTCGCTGTAAGACCACCCGTTTGTGAGCTGAATTAGTACAGAAACCATCATCTCACTCTTGCTCTCTGTCTTGAAGTGTTTAAGAATGAGTGGTAGATTGAACTGATAAATTGATATACGACAAATTCTTATATTCACTTGAGTCTATTTCTGGGTTTTTCTGGCTGTTCAGTTCAGCCATTTCTATTGAGACGCCTGGCACTCTGCTAGGCTCCAGTGGTAGAAGAATTAGTAAACTGTGCCTCTGTTCTTGAGCCTCCTTGGAGGTTGATGTCTGACCAAAATTTTAGAGGGTAAGCAGGTGGTAAGCCAGACAAAGAAAGGCAAGAGGGTATTTTCCAGACAGGAAACTAATACCAAATGAAGTTGATCTGTGTTCCTGTTTCTTAAATATTTTTGTCTTCATTGTTGCTATTTTGTGATTTTCAACAGTCTGTTAAGTTTTTGTGATTTTAGTGCCTTTTTGTAGATGATGTTTCTTATCTTTTTTTCTTTTTCTTTTTGCCTAATAAGTTTTAGAATTATTTTGTTTACTTCCCAGAAAAGTTTTGTTGGGATTTTGATTGGCATTTTGTTAAATGTGTAAATTAACTTGAAGGAAAACAAGACAGTCCTCATTTTATATTTATTTTTCTCAGAATTTATTTTTTCTAGCACAGGTTATAGCAGATTTTTAATTTATATATATTTTTTTTACATGTAAGTTTATGAATGTATATATGCGTGTACATTACATATATATAATATTTATTGATGTCAAAAAAGTATATCTTTGGAGTAATTTTCTAAACAAAAATCATTTTACTTTTGGTTAAGAAACAATCACTAATTTTTACTAATTTTGCTAATTTTTGTTAATTTTTAGAATTGTACATTTCCTCAAGATTTTCTAGTTTTTCTTGTGATGAGAAATTACATATTGCCATGATATTTGTTTTAATCTTATATGTGTTTTCTAAACTTCTTTGTATGTTTTTATAATTTATCAGCACTTTTATTTGTTGTAGGTTTTGGGTTTTAAATTTTATAGTTTAAAATCTAGAATTACTTATTCCATCTTAGTTTTGTTGTTGACTTTTGCTCTTTTGTTGATTGCTCTGGAATCCTAAGTTGAATGTTTTATTGATTCATTTCTCTACTAATAAGTTTAAGTGCTTTTATTATGTCAATGACTGCTTTGACCAAATTACATAATTTGTAGCATTTTTAATTATTATTATTTAAGGTGGTTGGTTCCTTTCTCAAATCACCCAGTTGGTTAGGGAAATATTTTTCAATTCTTGAATTCCTAAGGCTTTATTTTAATATAAAAAATATATAACCTATTTCTATTTTCAGAGAATATAGTCTGGAAAGCTTTTTAACTTTGAGATTATATTTATTTCATTAGATGATAATTGGCAGTGAAGGGGAGGCTTTCTTTGCTGCCATGTTGAGAGGTAAGTGTGTGTATATGAGTTACTTTTTTATGCTTTGCCAGTTTGTATAAGATACAGAATAGTTAAAAATTTCCTCCGGATGGACATGGTGGCTCGAGCCTGTAATCCCAGCATTTTGGGAGGCTGAGGCGAAGGAATTGCCTGGGCCTGCAAATTCGAGAACAGCCTGGGCAACTTGGCGAGACCTCATCTCTACAATAAAATAAAAATATTAGCTGCACGTGGTAGTGCATGCCTGGCTACTTGAAAGGCTGAGGTGGAAAGATCGCCTGAGCCCCGCAGGTCAAGGCTGCAGTGGCCATCAGCGTGCCACTGCACTCCAGCCTGGGCGGTAGAATGAGACTCCAACTCAAAAAAAAATTTTTTTCTTCCATGATTGTTGTGTTAATTTTTTTCTTATTCTTTTCAAAGCGTTGGATTTTTGTTTTTTGTCACTTTCCTGCTCAGCATAGTGGGTTAATGCATAAGCAATAAGATAAGGGATTTTTTTTTTTTTTTTTTTATATTATTTTATTTTATTATGTTATTGTGGGGTACAGTTAGGGGTTAGGCATACAAAAATATTTCATTCATGTACCCTTATTGATAAGAGGTGTCTCCCCAGGGATTTTATCATTATATATTGTTAATCAGATTCTCTCCTAATACTTTTTACCATAATGTCTACTTTAAAATATTACTTTTCCTTTTATTTAAGCTTTGTAGGTAAAATTTTGCCCCAACATGTTTTGAAAGGCAACCTTTAACTCGGTCTCTTAATAGATTAAAACCAATGATTTAGTGTTATAATTTCTACCTTTAACTTACTATTACCCTAAACTTTGCAGTTCCAAATGCTTGCTTCCTATTAAAATATTCTATAATTGAGAAGATTCTATTCTCACATTTTATCTACCCATTTTAAATTCTAGTAAACAGTTATCAGGAAATAGCTCACAAGTGTTCTATAATTACATTTAATTATTTGTGCCAGGGGGTCTCAAAGACTCGTCTGTTATCTGTCCATTGATGAGTCGTAAGGGTCTTTCTTGGGGGCTGTAAATAAATTCTCAACTGCAAGTGCTTGGTGTTGAGAGTAATTAAAATTTGTCATTCACAAACTAAAATTTACCTGGCGTTGGACTTAACTGTAGATGCTAATTCATACATGTTGCCTTCACAGGTTTTTCTGAACTGTGTGTAGTTTATTCCTCTGCCCTCTGATCTCTATTGCCTTCTCCTTTATCCTGGGTGCTTCTCCTCGGGTAAAGTGGGCTACAGGATTTTATAGCTTTTTTAAAGGGGTTAAGACCAGAAGACTAAAGGTTGCTGATTTATACCTATTTGCTACTTTAAAAAATTACCTTCCTTGGAAGAGAAGGAATAGAGTTGTTTTTTAGCTTCCTGGTATTTCATCTGCTTTCTAATTATGTACAAACAATGATGTCAATTAGTTTGACTTGTCAGTAACAGGCTTTCTCTCTCATTAGTGTTTATCTTTTTAGCTAAGATTCAATTTTTTTTTTTCATTAAGTCTTTTGAATGGTGATCTCATTCCCTTTGATTTTTTTTTGTTGTTGTTGTTGTTAAATTTCCCCAAAAGAGAAGCCAGGTAATAAAGTTACTTCACCTTTTGAAATAAATTACACCCTTCCCGGGAATAACATTTTTATTATAGCCTTTTATTTTGAGAATTCTGTAATGTTGCTTCAGTGTTATGTGGAGTCAGGAAGTAAATGTAATGAGCTGTTGTCTTTGATGAAAAAACACTTGGGCATGACATTTGTTCTGGCATGTATTGGATATGTAAAACTTGTTTTAGATTTTCAAGATGGGGAAATTACCTATAGATGTATGATCAATTCTGTATGAACTTTAAAAATGTATGCAAGCATTCTAGGATTCCAGATAGGTAAATATTGGTATATCATTACACAGTGTAGAATTATAAGAGAAATTAGTACAAATCAGTGAGGGAATCAAGGAAAAATGATGAAGGCCATAGAGAGAAGGTGATAGGTGACTGGAATTGTAAGGGATGATATCCTGGGGTAGGTCATGCTGGGTAGGAGGGCCAGGAGAGATGACAGGCTCAAAACGAAGGCTTGACTGTGGTAGGAGGATCAGAGTGTTTCTGCCATGATGCCTTTTATCATAAATTGTCTGACCCATGGCCCCATCTAGGGGAGCAGTGCTGGGATATTCTTTAGAAGAAGATGAAACTTATGGGACCAGGGATGGGCATCTGACTCAAAGATGGCATATTTATAGTCTGACCAGGAATGCTAAGGTAACCCAGTTGAAGAGGTTTTACCCAATAGAAACCGGTCAGACTGGCTTCTTTAAAGCAGTAAACTAGCCAGAGGAGAGCCTGTGCAGGTCATTAGGAAAGCATTCAAGGATGGCAGTTTCCTTGACGTGCTCTAAGGCCTGTGGACTCCCAGATTCCAGGCCGTGTATTACCTTATATGAAGCTCTCTTTTCATAAGGCAGCCTGTGTGCATCTCTCTTTGAGAGCCAAAATGGCTTACCCAGTATCTTAGGCCACTGATTAAACAGATGCAGAAGAGAAGTTAATCTGAAAATGTATTTCTGAGGTAGCATAATAGGAGTGACTGATTTATTAACTGTGAGAGAGGAATTCCCTAAAGAAGTGGACAAGGGTGCTTTCCTTCTTACCAATCATTATTTTTATTAATATATTTTACAAGACTGCAGTTGAAATAATATTAAATACAAATTTTTTTTATACAGAAAGTGTAATAAAGTTAAAATAGTTCCTTGTAATTCATAGCATTATTGCAATGCTTACAAAATTTTTGCATAGAGTGTGCAAGGATTGATGTTATTCGAAACAAAACTAAAAAGCTCTTCTTCTTACATCATACTCAATCCCAGAGAAAAACAAAACCAAACCAAAAATAACCCAAAGGCTGATCTCAATTGCTTTATGGGAGTGGGGTCTCTTTCTCAAAATTCCCAAGCAAATGACCTCTTTTCTGTGAAGAACATCAGAATCTGGTTTCTTCAGGATTGAATCCAGTGAGCATAATGACGGATGTACTCTGCCTTTTCCTTGTAGTACATGACCTCCTTAAGAAGTGTGTTTCTGCTTCTTCATGGTCTCTAAAAGGGGGAAGCTCGTCTGGGGGAGGTGGCTGAGATATAGAAAACTTCATTCCTTCCCTCACATGAACACTGGATAAAAATTAATTTTGTGTTCACCCAAATTTAGGTGTGCTAATACTCCCCCCTTTTGCTAGAATCTTCCCTTTCTTACCAAAAGCCAGGCTTTGGTGAGGTTAGTTTCAAGAGGTTCTTTAAAGATATCCATTCTTAGCTTACCATTTGAACATCTACACTGCTAAAAAGGAAACCCCTGATTGACTTTCACTAAGAGAGGATCGCTGACGTTTTTAGGTCATCCCTTTACTAAGGTTTCATGGGGAATCAGGGCCAGACAAGCCCTAGCAGTAGGGCTGAGACTGTGAGGTCCAGTGAGGAACCCTATCCCCCAGGGGCAAGAATGTGCTGTGGAGAAAGCACATGAGAGCAGGATGACCCCTAATCTCTCTGCTGCTGTGGCCCTCTCAGTCCTGGGTGAAGCCAGTTGACAGTAGGACCTAACAAGGGCATTCTGGTTTATAACCTGTTCGGATGGTCCCTGCCTAAATCTTCAAAATGACTGTCTTTTAACTCTTACAGGTCAAACCCTGATCTCCAAAACAACGAAGTTGTAAAAAACTTCATATGCACTCATTTTCTTCTTTCCTAGTTAAAACGCCACTACCCTCATTGCGGAATCTAGGATGCCAGTGTCAAATGTACACGTTCAAGTTTAAAGGGTGCCACTGTTTAAACAAGAACTGGCAAAGGTGTCTCATCTCCAGCTCAGATGAATTGGTATTGACAGTCTGAGTGCTCTGGTGAGAAGAATTCTGTGCATGGGGGCCTGGGGGCAGGGTGCATGATCCATTAGTGATGGCTGACAAGGTGTGGGGTGTGCGGCTCAAGTCATAACAGAGACAAGTGGTCAGCTCAGCTCTGATGTGGAATGCCTAAGCTAATGGAGTTCTTGGCAGTGCTCTCCTCTTGGATGGAAACAGGGGCAGTGATAGAATTTGCACTTCCTTCTATTTGATTCCTTCCTTGAATTTTGCCACAAGTAAAAGTAGGGAAGAATAATGACCAAATAGCATCAAAGGCCTCACCTAAAACGAGATATTTGGCTGGGTACGGTGGCTCAAGCCTGTAATCCCAGCACTTTGGGAGGCGGAGGTGAGAGGATTGCCTGAGCTCAGGGGTTCGAGACCAGCCTGAGCAACATGGTGAGACTTCGTCTCTACAATAAATCAAAAAATTAGCTGGGTGTGGTGGCACGTGCCTGTGGTTCCAGCTACTTGGAAGGCTGAGGCGGAAGGATCACCTGAGCCCAGCAGGTCGAGGTTGCGGTGGCCATGAGTGTGCCACTGCACTCCAGCCTAGGCAACAGAGTGAGACTCTGACTCAAAAACAAAACAAAACAATAACAAAAAATCCAAGACATTTGTCTTTTGAAGGAAGGTGTAAAAGAATGAGCTATATATGTCAGGAATGCTGACTTGTTTAGCCACACCCGCAGTTCACTGAGTATTACAATTTTCTCTTGGAATTGAGGCTAACAACTAAGGCACCTTCCAATTTATAAGGAAAAAGTCCTGACTTAATGAGAATCACACTCAGAACAAATTAATTTTTTTGGTTCCAGAGTCTATTATTTAGACAGACTTTCTATATCTTCACCCCAGGTATTTATACTTTAGTCCTTAATGCTGTCATGGCAAGAGACTATGGAAATCAAGGATATAAAATCTCTATAGCTTCATCTACCCAAGATGATCTCATCTAAAACCTAGTAGGGGACACATCCCAACAGCTTGAAAAATAGTTTGCTATGTCCGTGACTTCACAGCATAGTGGTCAAGCGTTAGCCCTACATTCCAGCTTTGTCATTTTCTAGCTAGTGGCTTTCGGCAAGTTTCCTAACCTCTCTAAACCTCAGTTGCCATATCTGTATACTGTACCTAGAATAGAACCTAACTCAAAAGATTGTTTAGAGGATGAAATAAGTGAATATAATGTAGCACAGTGCCTAACACATAGTAATTGCTCGATGAATAATAAATAATCATAATTAAAAATAGAATCCTTTTCATGTCTTAGAGTAGGCTTTTGGTCCAAGAAAACCTCTTCTATGCAAAATTTTGTGAATGTGATTCTTTTTGGGGAGAAATTTCACAGACTCACCCAGACTGTCAAAAGAATCTATGGCCCCCAAAATGTTAGAACTTCTCCCAAAATAATTAGATAAAATGGAAACTAAAGAAACACCATTTTCTTTGTTGACAAGTCCCTTCTTCTACCTTTGCACAATCCTTTCCTACGGTGTTCTTATGTGACTTAACAGACTGATTTGGAATTTGTCACTTTAAGAAATCTGAGCTATCTCTGATTTCACACACAAAAAACCCCAAAGAAACAAAAACAAACAAAACAAATGCAAAAGTAGGCTGTGAAGACACTGGAAGACCAGGGACTGCAAGACAACTCTAGGCATGTGGGATGGATTTAAGATTAAGCAGGTGTTTCCTTTTTTCTCTTCTCTCAGAGAGCTCTGTGTTATTTACCTAATATTAGCTACTGTTCATTGGTGAAGCCAAATCTACCTGCTTTCTAGGGAGGAGGGTGTCTGCATGCCTCATGAGGTATTTGGTACACACTCCAGGTTCTTATTATGACAGATGGATTTATTATAAAATTTTTTCTTTTTTCATATCAGTCAGGTAATGTGCCAACATCATAACAAGGTTTGAGGGAGGCACATCTCACACATGAGCGTAAAAACCCAATTACCACACTTAAGAACTATAAAAGAATCTGATGGGTGGATTCAGACTCTAAACACACTTCTTGCTTATAGCTACTCTTCCTTTGTTCTAGTGCAACTGCAAACCTCAAAGTGGGTACTGACATTACTACTTGCAGGGTTGAAGTGGAGGAGGAAGAAGAGTGAGCGTGGCTGTTGGTAGTTTTGAGACTGCTTAGGATGCATTTCATAGCATCATTCACACTGTTATGACATCACACTTCCTATTGCAACAAGGGCTTGCAACATTCCTGCTCTCTTTTCTCAAAGTAAGAGGCTAGCTTCCTACTCTATCAGTATCCAGAAAGGACGATAGGGGAGAACCCAGGAAACAAGCACGTGTGAGTGTGGGTCGCCCCCAAAAAGCATTTCCTTTTACACTTGTGCTCTAACAATACTCAAAAGGAGGACCTCCCACAAGTAATGATTTTCTCTTTGCCATTCAGAAATTTCAAGGACTCCATTATGAAGGAAGCTTTTAGGAACCATAGAAATCACACTGCTTTTGAAAGTGCTAATGCGTGTGGTGTGCTGTGCTGGCTAAGGCAGCAGGCTTCGGACTGCTTTATCTCTTATCAGTGGTTTGGCTTTGTGCATGAGAAATTCAGAAGCAACTGTATAATTTTAAATTCCGATTACCACAAAGAAAGAGATGCATCTGACATCCCAATGCAGTAGCTTTGACTATTTTAATGGAAACATGTTGGAACTAGGGGAATCTTCCACCAAGGAGATGGTGATGAAAGACCGCCAGAGAGACATTTTATCTTTAAGATAAAAGGCCTGTTTTCTAAGGTTGTTTCTTTTATTATAACTTTTTCCCCACCTGCTACTGGGGCACCATGCAAATATATCATTCCAGGAACTGCTTTCTTATCCTTTTTGTGCCTAAGATTTCCTGGGGCAGAGAGAAGAGAGAGAACTGGTCTTGTTTACAACTTACCGAAATGAAATTTTCACCTTCCATAGAGCCTTGAAAAATAAGTACCAGGTAGAATGGATCTATTTACCTCTTTGGTCCAAACATCATGATACCTTTGGCCTAAAGCAAACAAAGCAAGATACTCTTATCTAGGTGCTCCTGTTAAGGATAGTGATGCCAGTGTCATTCTCTTTCAGCTGTGTCCAGTTGAAAGGCTGAAGGACTTCCTGCAGTGAGGTTGATTACAGTCTGGTAAATGGGCGTCATTTACATTAAAAACATTCTTCTGTGGGGCTCATCCCGCGCCTTTGGGAGGCTGAGGTGAGTGGATTGCCTGAGCCCGTGGGTTCGAGACTCGCCTGGGCAAGCAAGACCTCATCTCTACAAATCAAAAAATCAGCCGGGCATGGTAGCACGTGCCTGTAATTCCGGCTACTCGGAAGGCCGAGGCGGAAGGATCGCCGGAGCCCAGCAGGTCGAGGCTGCGGTGGCCGGGAGCGGCTACTGCACTCTAGTCTGGGCGACAGAGTGAGACTCCAACTCAAAAAAAAAAAAAAAAAAAATTATTCCTCCCTAAAATAAGTGCTGATGCTAACAAAGAGTCATTGGTAACTGATACTATTTTAACAATATTGGGTATAAGGCCCTGGATTAGCAAAAGGAATATTGACTGAAGGGACAGGTCTCTGTTAGGAACCTGTCTTACCACCCAGAAGCAGAGATATCAGAATTCAAGTTACGTCCTTTTTTGTATTCCCTCATCACCAGAAAACAAAGACCCATGTTCCTGGAAATAAAACCAGACTGGCATTATTCTGGTTCTTCCTAGTCACAGTTTCATCAAAATAATTTTACTGTTTTTTTTATTCCTACATATTGTAAGATGCTTCTTCCAGGGACCAGTGGTGCAATGGATAACGCATCTGACTACGGATCAGATGTTTCAATACTTCCAATTATTCATTGGTCCCACTAGCCCTTCAGGCCTGGTGTGGAACAGGAACAGTGAGGACAGCGGAGGTGTGAATAACCGAGGTGATGGGAGCCACAAAGACATGTAAGTCAAAAAAGTTCTCTGGAGGACCATGGAGTGGGCATCCTTCTGGAATAAAGAAGGCAAGGTGGAAACCTCTAGGAGTATAGATAGCAAAATTAGTCTCTTAGGAAAGACAGTCTAAGTTGAAATCATAGGTTCCCCAGTTCACTTCTTGTTATACATGATACTGACCAGAGGAAACACCTGTCTATGACGAGTCCTTGGGAAAGCAGAGTATCATAGCTTTCTTTTCCACTAAGCTTCCCCTAATACTATCCTTCCTGTTCCCAAGAGTCCTCTGAGCCTGTGTTTCTGTGGCAGGTGAATCACGTTCACATGTAGTGTGAGGCAGGCTTTCTACATGTAGTGTAAGGAAGGACTTCCTTCTGAAAATACTTTACCAAGAAATATTCCCAAGGTCACACAGAAATGCAGGCTTACTTCCTGCTATCAGAAATTTGCTTGCTGTCCTGCTATATCCAACACATGCCACAAATGACCTCTAGGTCAGGGGTCAGCAGACTCTATCTCTTAAAGGGTTAATAGTAACTGTTTTATGCTGTTTGGACCATGCAGTCTCTGTCGTTGTAGTGTGAAATCAGTCATGTCAACATGTAAACGAATCGTATGTGGCTACGTTACAATAAAACTTTACTTACAAAAACAGGTGGTAGTGAGTCAGATTTGGTTTCCAAGGATGTCATAGTTTGCTGACACCTGCTCTAGGGTCAAACCTCAAGCAATCTTTGGTCTATGGTTGCTGGATAGATGATGAAAGTGATCCAAAAGGAAAATGATCTAAAGGAAGTTAAAAGCCGTTTCAAGTTTATAAGATCTATCCCTTGGGTAACATAACAATTATAAAGCCACATGTCAGGTTTCTACCTAGGTAGATGGATGCCACCATAAGGGTTTTTGAAAACCTTTGTCATACTCTAGTAGTTTTCAAAGACTGAACTTTTATGACTTCTTGAGTAGATATCAAATAGAACTAAGTGCTGAACATATTTGGAGACCAATTTTTAATTTATAAAAATCTTCTGAAGACTATTAACACACTAGAACTTATAGTATATTGAAGATTCGCTTGAACTTTTTGTTATAACACCAGCTGCTTAATATACCCAAAGGTGTGATTGTCTAGAAAATATTATATATAAAGATTAGAAAGAATCTCATTTTTTAAAAAGTAGGGGTTAGTAGATTTTAATGTAAAAGCTATTTTTTTTTCCAGAATTCAGGTAAAACTTTCTCTCATAACCATGGACAAATATTCTAGTGGAGGGTATTGGGAGAAAAAAGATGTACATTGAGAAACTTAGAATGCATTTTACTGATTTCTAAAGTCTGAACTGAAATACATAATTTAAGTCATATAACATTTCCTGCTGATTACCTTGTATATTGTGGTCACTTAACATAAATGAAAACCAGAATTTTATATCATGTCTGTTTCCAATAGGTGGTTTATATTTTCAGTTGCTATTATTATTTTTATTCCAATTGTGAACTTATTACTCTTAGGATTAAATTTTGCATGTGGGATGACACCAGCTTTTTTTTTTAATTGGCATAAATCTTCCAAGGTGCTGATCTCAGTCTTTCACGTAAATATTAGAACAAAATCTAAGGAAAGATGTTCTGAGAAATTTTTGCTTTCTTGTCATCCTTAGATTATACACTTGACATGGCAAAATGCAAAGATAGTCTACCTTAAAAAGAAAACCTTATCTTAAGGTATTTAGCCACAAAGGACCTCATAGCTAGTATTGTTTATCTGAAAGATATGGGATAGATCCTCCTGCAGCCAAGGAGGGTTTTCCCTGGCTTGGAAAAACCCTGTATGTGATACATACAGATTCTGGCAGCAAGGCCCTATAGGATCTCAATAGTACAAATCCAGAGTAATCTGATGTCTTTCATGGTTTTCCTTTTTAGACCCTAGTGCTGCAAAACCAACCAATCGTAGGGTCTCACCCTAAGATTGACCAGCCCAATTCTTCTGCATGGGATATTAAGTGAGAGTGGTTGGAGTCTGGATGCCAGCAGCATCACTGACCGGTCTAGGACCACCTTTTCCTCTCACCTCCTTCTAAGTGACACCTTGTTCTTACATCCCATGTGTGCAAACCTCAGTCTGACAGTTGAGTGTTATCTCAAAAAATATCAAATCTCTTATTCATCTCCTATGACAGGGAAGTAAGAAAAATTAGAATCTCATCAAGGAAAAAAACCAAATGCCACCCAGGCGTACAAATACGACTTCATTTAGGAATGCGGGGCTGCTGCTTTCCAAATGGCATCCAGAACCATCTAAGTCAGTGACATCTCCATTCTGGAATATTTAGAGTCCGCATATGTCAACCATTTGTTGTCTTTCAGCTTTTAAGATGCCCAGTCATGACTAAACCATTCCTGTCCAAATAAACTATAGGTAACAAGATAAATAAGATGTGCTTCTCCTTGCTGAGTGCATTGACTTAAGGCATAGGCACGTTTCCCCCTCTTTGAACAGAGATGGTGTAATCCCCTGTCCCAGCACAAGAGCTGGCCAGGGTGACCCTGGAGCATGATGATGAAAGCGGGGGGTGATGAGAGGTAGCTGATGGCGGGAATTAGGGTGCTGCTGGGTCCCGGGGGACACAGTGATAAAGACACTTGACTCAGTTTATATTAACTTTCAGTGAGCAATTCTGGTGGCATGTAGTGCTTTAGACCTGTGATTCTTGGAGAAAACATAACGGTGAATTTAGGAATATGAATATCCCAGCACTGAAAACAATATATAAGAAGATCAAAGCCAGCGAATTTGTGCAAGCCTATAAGAATAAAAAGGCATGTCTCTATCTTACCTACCTCCAAGAAACATATACAAAATACTTAGGTTCCCTATATATTAGACATTAATCTCGAAATGGCTTCTCTTAGATTGACCTGATCATTTGGGGTTGGCCTCTGTTAGATTAAGTCAGAAGTGAAAATATAACAGATTTGAGCCATTTTTTTCCTTTAAACAAAGACATAGCATCCCTTTATTCTTTGCCTGTCAGGCCATTGAGTAGCTTTCAGTCGACTGGGGAACAGCTGTTATTTTGTGCTGATTTACAGCTCCTAATTTGATTGTGAGAGAATATGTGAGTTTGAAGAAAGCAAGATAGCAGAAGTTGGGTGAACAGTTCAGGATTTGCTAAAATCTATCCTCCTCATTCATCCAACTACAAAAGCCCCAATACATTCGGCTGCCAAGGTAGGGCAGCCATTTTGGGTCTCTACAGCTGACTTCTCTAACTTGCCCCATCTCTAACTTGAAGAGGGAGAAATTGGCTTGCTGAAGCTAAAAAAGGAAACCCAGTGTCTATTTTTGATAGAAGGGCCTCAGAGCTTGAGTGTGACTTGGAGATTCCCGCCATCACTCCCTCATAATGACACTAAAGGAAAAGATACGCAGTTACTCAACTGTGTAGGTGAATATTTTTCAGTGTCCAATACACTGTGTGATTGTGAATGGCCTGGGGAATGTTAGGCCTGAATTCGTGTTTAGATTTTTGTCATGTAGGTGGGGGGAATGGGATGGAAAATGACAGTGGATATCACAGGGTCACCCATGGTTCCTTTTGTACTGAAACCTCATTTTATACAGAGGATATATATATTTATTTATATATATTTATATATATTTATATCCACCCACTCACACAAACACACTCAAGCATACACACATACGCGCACGCGCACACACACACACACACACAAAGGTCTTTGATAGGCTTTCTGTGTTCTAGTAAAAATAGCTGACAGCCAGTGTCTAAAGCCAAAAAAGGCCGTTATGCTGCCGGCAATGTCCACTATGGATAGTCTTTCAAAGGCAGACACTTGTGTTTATCTGACAAGTGGACCCAGTTCCTGCCTGAGACAGGAATAATCTCCCATTGGCGCAGACGCAGATCTCGAAGACCTTCTGCCTCGTTCCCGTAGGTGTGTAGGATCCGTGAGGCAGTCTAGGGAGTCTGATTTTCGCAGCATCTAACCTAATCTAAAGAGAGCGAATAGGAAGGAAAGAGTAAGTCAGAGGCTGTCATCTCTTCTCATAACACTCAGAAATAGCAAATGAATGTTCTGTTCAACTTAAATCTAATGGGCACCTACCATGTGTTTATTATTCTTGGTACTGAGGATTTGGAGAGAAATGAGAGAGATAAGGTCTCTCCCTTCACAGAAACTTATATTCTAGCAAGATAATGCTGCATTGGCCTATTCCAGCATTTAGTAAAAGGAGGTCATGTAGAATGTGAATAGCATCCCAGAGTCAAATAAATGTGGAAATGCTACGTTTAATGATTTTCTTTACTATGAGACTTCTCAGATTCTACACATTTTTGTGTGCAAGGTGAATCTCCAAGAAGAGAGTAGATTATGCAATATTTTCCAAGTTTTAAATGACTAGTGATACTTTTTTTCTTTTTCTAACAATTTACGAGGCTGATATAGAATATACTTTGGGAAAAACATGCCCATAAAAATAAGCAGTGGTGGTAGGTGCCATTAGATTTATGATTATAACTGATTACTCCAGAGTTCAAATTCTGATAGCTATAAACCGCATATGTGAGGTAGTCACTATTTTTAAGTGTGTGTGGTTTGCAGTTTGTGGCTGTTTAAAGAGGCAGTTGTGATCATTGAATTCTCTGACTGTCTCTTAAAACAAAATAGCTAATGTTACAGAAGCTGGTAGACACCGATAACCTCTCTCATTGAACAGTAAGGTGCAACAGAGCTTTGCTTTAAAAACAAACAAACAGTTTTTTTCCTTTATTTTTATTCTTAAATAGCAATGTTCATTTATGAACACTAAGTTTGCAGTCAAAGCATATTTTGGGGGGTATTTAGATTGTCCTGCTTGTAAAAACTCAAGAGGCATTTCTGTTCACCCAACTGGGAGTGTGTTGGGCTAAGAGAATGAACATTTGCCATTCCTTGTTCTCTCCTAGCCTAGTCTTACCCTATAAAGTCTTGGCTTGTTCTAGTTTGGGATAGCTGATCTGACTCTTCATTCTCGATGAAAAGAGAAACATACAACATAAAATAACAACAAGTAAATTAAGCTCATTTTTAGCCAGATGTGTGTAATATACAGCTTAATTACATTGGCTAACTAAATCTTATTTTAAGGTGACAAGAGAGAGAATTTGAAATATTGTTCATTTTTACGGTCCTATGATTCTGTGCTTGGAATACATGCCATTATCTCAGCACTTTACAAATAATGAATCATAACTTTTATGTATTGCAGGTTGGACTTATAATCATGCTGTTCAATTATCTGTTTCAGAAACAAAACCTTCTGCTCGGTCCCTTTTGTTCATAAGCATAAGATCACCCTCCATGGCAAGCCAGCTATGGGAAAGGCTGATTTGTTGCAGCCAGAACCTTGTGGATGTCTGTCTTTCCCACCTCTCACCTCTCCATCTTTGGATTCCAGTCTCAGCTCTGTTCTGCAGGTGGCTTCCATGTTGCCAGCTTCTGCATTGATTTCAACTCCTTTTGGGGCCTCCATCACCAGAGACCGGGTTGGGGACTCCAACCTGAAATACACACAAAACCGAGATTAAAGACCCCTTTCTCTTTTCGTTCAATATAAAGGAAGTTCATGATCAGGGCATTGAAAGAACATTTCAGTATTTGCTCAGGGACCTTTTCTAAGTTTTGCTGGTCAAGTTTATGACAAAGAACATAACAGGTCTAGGCTTTATCTTCATTACACTTTACAATGGTTGTAAGGAAGGATCCTGGTTTCATATTGTTGGTATAATTAACGAAACTCTTACATCAGCTTTTTTAAAAAAAATGTAAGAGTAAGGCAATACCAGACCTAAACTGAGCTTACTGGAATTGCCAGGTGTTTCTACTACTTTGTCCTGTTGTCTGTGTCTGCCATGGAGGTAGAATCAGACAGAAGCTATGAAAATGGATCAGTCAGACCTGTTTGGAATCAAGCCATGGGGTGGCCCCTATATGACCACGGGCAAGTCTTTCTTGCTTCCTCGTTCCTTTTCTTTCTAAAATTTCTTAAAGCCTCAGTTTCCTCATCTATAAAGTGCTTCAAACAATACCTGACACATTGGAATTGCAAATATGCGTTAAATATTACTATTACTGCTGTTTCTATTGTTATTATACCAGTGAATCATAAAGAAGTTTCGGGCCTTATGGTTCAGTCTAGTTGTCTAAAGAAGACCCAGGAGAAAGCAGTGGTTGTCAGAGGCTGGGACGGGGGGTGGTTTGACTGCAAAGGGACAGCCTAAGGAGGGGATGTTTGGGGTGATGGGACTGAAGCCATCTTGATTGCAGTGGTGGTTACATGTCTCTATGTATTTGTGAAAACTCCCAAAGGAGTGAATTTTATGGTATGTAAGATAAAAAATAAATCAAGAGGAGAGTCAGCCATACTCTGAAAATTATGATGGCAAAACAGAGGATAATACTTAGGAAGTTTTTTGCCTAATTCAGTTAATGAGGAAAACATTCACACTCAACCATTCCCTGAATATTCTAGATTTGCCTAGATAGCAATGTATGAAGATCCTCTTCTCTGTTACAAAGAACATGTCCCAACTTAGAAAGAAAAGACTTCAGCAATGACTCTCAAACCACTCTGATCCAGACCAATTTCCTGCATTTTCGTTCTTCACTTTTAACTTTTCAGACGCCTTGAACATGTTAGGAAAAAAGAACATTGCCCTCTCTGGCCACTGCTGACTCGCTGTTCTGTTTTCACCACTCCCTCTGGGTAGGGCAAACCCTCTTGGGCCTCAGTAGGTAGCAAGAAGAGCTATCTGACGAGTGGAATCTACCACCGAGCCACCCCCCAGTGACACCACACAGGCGCCAAGAGAGGACTCATCCACACTTCTCGGTCTGGGTTCTGGGACCGCTTTAGGCGGCTGTCTGCTCCTTTGATATTTTTTTTCTCCCTGCAATGACTCAACTAGAATCATCAAGTGAAACAACAGGCCTATAGTACTTATGAAAGGATTGGATTGAGCTTCTGTTTAAAAAAATTCTTTCCTTTCTGACCTCACCCCTTTGTGTGTGGCAAAAATCTCCATTTTCTCTACCTCTTCTCACAAGATGCAGGTAGGGATGACAATTTCCTGGAAGCAGAGACAGAAAGGGAGCTGGCTTTCTGCTTCACAGCCCATCTCAATGTCTGATGTTCAGGCAGACTCGATGCAATTTGTTCACATGCTCATCTTTCCACTGAGGAAAAATCTCCTACAAGAGCCCTGAGAGAACTACAGAGAGCAAAGCATTCCCGAAGTGGAGTCTGCAGATTTCTGACCACAGACTAACAACACAATTGTTTAGATGGCATGGTGCAAGGAAAAATGGAAGGGGGTTTCCTCCTGATGGAGTTGGCAATTAAGGGTCTTGCTGGCTGTTGGAAATGAACATGGCTTCTCTTAGGATAAAGTACAACCCTCCCAGAGGAGGAAAATGAAGAACCTCACTGGAGAGATACAGAAAGGAAGAAATGGTCAGGAAAGGAGGCCCACTGGGCCATGCCTCAAGGAGATGGATGCTCAAATGTGAGCATCAGAATCACCTGGAGGACTTGTGACAACACAGCGAGCTGGGCCCATCCTCAAAGTTTCTGATCCAGTAGGTCTGGGGGGGGCCCCAACAACTGCATTTGTGACTGAGTTCCCACAGAATGCTGATGCTGCTTGTTCGGGAGCTACACTTTGAGAAGCACTGCTCTGGTGTGAGGGTCATAAAGTCCAGGCGCCCCCAAGAAGGGATGTCAATGAGTGACCTACGAGAAAGCTGTAAGTAAAACAACACACCCAGCCGAGCTCGGTGGCTCAGCCTGTAATCCCGCGCCTTTGGGAGGCTGAGTTGAGTGGATTGCCTGAGCCCGCGGGTTCGAGACCCGCCTGGGCAACTTGGCGAGACCTCATCTCTACAATAAATCAAAAAATTAGCCGGGCGTGGTAGCGCGCGCCTGTATTTCCAGCTACTTGGAAGGCTGAGGCGGAAG